>JARUHE010311229.1:0-12027 GCA_031471125.1 Archaeomysis grebnitzkii | reverse complement strand
CATATATATATATATATATAAGAATATACAATTATTATATATACATATATAAGATTATACATTTCTTATGTATATACATATAAAAACTCTGTGTTTGGGTGTATGTATAATATATAGTATTTGAGTGTACGGACTAATTATAAAGCTAGAGTTCCTTCACTCCAACCGAAATTATTGTATTTCTGACAATCCTTAAATAGAATGATGATCCGGTTGTTCCTTTGACAGATCCTCGCCAACTTTATTCCAAAGTTTCTGTTCATCATAAAGTTCAAGAACGTTAGTGTTGGTCTTCTAAATGGCTTGCAAGTGGATGGTGAAAGGATTTTTAAATTCAACATAATTATGATCATGATTATGAATAATTATTATAATCATGATCAGGTTTATGATTATGATCATAATAATGTTTATGATTATGATTACGACTATGGTTATGATTATGATTATGATCATGATTATGATTATGATCATGATTATGATTATGATCATAATTATGATCATGATAATGATTTTGATTATGATTACGACTATGGTTATGATTATGATTACGACTATGGTTATGATTATGATTATGATCATGATTATGATCATGATAATAATTATGATTATAATTATGACTATGTTTATGATTATGGTTATGATCATGATTATGATTATGATCATGATAATTATTATGATTATTCTTACGACTATGATTATGATTTTGCTTACGACTATTGTTATGATTATGATTATGATCATGATTATGATTATGATTATGATTATGATTATGACTATGGTTATGATTATGATCATAGTTTATGATTATGATTATGATTATGATCATGATAATGATTATGATTATGATTATGATCATAGTTTATGATTATGATCATGATTATGATCATGATAATGATTATGATTATGACTATGATTATGATCATGATTATGATCATGATTCATAATTATGATCATGATTATGATCGTGATTATAATCATGGTCGTGATCATAATCATGATTATGATCGCAATCATGATCATGCATAATTATAATCATGATTAACTGTGATTAATTATGATTAAAAATATTTATGATCGGTCTTATTCTGAGTGAATGATCAAACATAGGTTACGGTCAGATGCAGATGCGGATGAGTATTTCTCTAGTCAAAACTACAGATTCGTCGATTTACAGATGCGTTACGCATCCATGAATCGCTTATTGTGTGGTATAAACTTTATCAGTGACGATGATTTTTATGAAACCATGCGTTCGTCCCTATGTTAATGATATATTTATAGTTCCAAAATATTCCAAAATAGCTTTGTAATTATGTAAAATATATTTATTTTTTATGAAATAAAAACTTATGATCAAAAACAAACGTACACTTCAAAATAGAAAAATATTTTTAGGCAGTCTGCCAAAAAATCGAATACTGATCAAGTTTATACCACGCACTGAACGATTCACGGATGCGCAACGCATCTGTAGTTTTGATTAGACAAATATGCATCCGCATCTGCATCCGACCGTAACCATAATTGCAGTCTTTTTGAATTGTTAGCTCATAATCCACTAAAGCAGCATTGATTATATTCTTGTTATTGTTATTGTTTTTGTCATTTGTGTTGTTTTTGTCATTGTTATTGTTATTGTTATTGTTTTTGTCATTGTTTTTGGTATTATTCCTGTCTATAAGACAGAGATTATTCCAACATAAGAAAATATTCTCATTACCAAAATTTGGTTAAAACGTTTTATTACCTCAAGATTTTTCATTTTTTATTGTTTTTATAAACAAAATGAAATTGAAGTGGTCTTGAATTGCTTTCTTTCTTTTTCGTTTGATCAAAAATCTTTCAAAATTCCTTTTGATGTTTTCAACTAATGAACTCTTAAAATTTTTTGCCTGTTTTTTTCTCAAATAATGTTTGTGTTTTGCTTCATTGTAATTAAAAAGTTTTTTTTCAGAATGGCAATCAAGGTTTTCAGAATTTCACTTACAGTTTTATTTGTCTCTTTCTTAAAATTGCAATTAGAAGATTAATTAGAATTTATTTTTTGCATTAGAAAGTTTTCGGATTATTTTATGATAATGATGACCTTACAAAAAATAGCTTAGTTTTAACAATAGCAAAATAAAGGTAAAATGTATTCATTTGGATTAATATTTTTATTATTTATTAGTTTATTTTTTTCAGATCATGTTGAAATTTTAAGTGACTATTATGAATTGTTTACAAATATTCATAGATTACTGGACAAAATAGAATGGCCAGTTACAACACCAGATACAAATATTTATTCATCATCTCTAAATAGGGACCTTCTTAAGATTCATTCATGGTGTGTTAGATGGGGTATGAAACTAAGCCCCCTAAAACCCACTCCATCATTGTTAGTAGATCTTGAACAACTCGTCCTCCTCAACCACCATTGTCTTTGTCCGGGACATTTTTGGATGTATCTCACTCCCTTAAGCTATTGGGATAATTGATGATAAACATACTTGTGAGAAGCATTTACGCTCCATTGCAGCTTTTACTTCCCAGAAAACGTAACTCATCCGTAAATGTTTCAGGACTGTTGTTATTGATGTAAGGCTTTTTATGCATTTATCTTACCGTGTCTTGAGTACTGTTCGCCTGTTTGTTCTTCAGCCGCGGAACCGCTCTTGAAGTTGTTAAATGGTGAGCTTAATAAGTTGGCGGCTTGTCACTTATGTACAAAATATTAAATAGTGTGAACCATCCACTGCATCGTCGACTGCCTGTTTCATATACGCATGCCAGGCCAACTAGGTATGCTTTAATTTTTAATGATCATGCTTTGTCTACTATAAGTTACAAAACATATCAGTACGTTATATGTGTTGTTCTATTTATTTGGTAAATTATGGAATGCCCTTCATAATTCGACATTTTATTGTTCTAATATTTTAAGTCTGCAGTCAATGTATTTTTCAGTATGTTGCTAGTGAGTAATAACTTTGTTCACGACTTTTCTCAACCTATATAATTTATTTATACTGCAGTAAATGTGTGCATCTTTTGCACAATGCAGCTGGACGTTATTTTTTTCACGATTTTTCTGAACCTGTAAATATTTGAATGCATTTTGATGCATTGAGTGAATTGTAACGTGCATCATCTCCTTCACGATTTGTCTGAGCTTACAAATATTTGAAGGAACTCTGACGCACTGGGTGAATAGTAACTGGTGACATCTTCTTCCTTTACCATAGTTATATAAATTTGTTCACCTTTTTTCTGAACATACACACAATAACTGCAACAAAATAACAACAGAAAAAAAAACAACCACAAAAAAATAACCACAAAAAATAACCACAAAAAATAACCACAAAAAAAAAACAGAATAAAGTAACCAAAAAACACAACAAAATAACTGCAAAAAAAACACAAAAAATAACCACAACAAATTAACCGCAATAAAATAACCACAATAAAATAACCACATAAAAATAACCACGCTGAAATAATTAATACAATTTTAATCATAATAACGAATCAATTTTATGCTGTTGTTGTTCGTTGTTTTTTCGTAAGTTGATTTTTTGGTGTTTGAATGGTTTAAATTTTAAATTCAAAAACGTTTGGTCTTTTAAAATTTAAAAACTTTTGGTTTTTTAAATTTAAAATTAAAAATGTAAAAACTGTTGGTTTTAAAATTTTAAACTTGAAATTCAAAAACTTTTGTTTGTTTTTAAATTCAAAAACTTTTGGTGTTTCGAAAATTTAAATTGAAAAGTTTTTGGTGCTTTTAATATTTTAATTTCAAAAACTTTTGTTGTGTAAGAATTCAAAAACTTTTGGTGACTCAAAAATTAAAATTGAAATTGTTTTGGTGTTTTAATGTTTTAAGTTTTAAATTCAAAAACTTTTGGTCTTTTAAAAGTCAAAAACTGTTGGTGTTTTAAATTTAAAATTTAAAATTTAAAAATTTTTGTTTTTTTTAAATTTTAAATTCAAAAACTTTAGTTGTTTTAAAATTCAAAAACTTATTTCAAAAACAAATGAATAAATAAAATATGTTCAATGTCCTTAATCACAAAATGTTAAATAGAAATGTGGCTGAAATGTGGAAGTACAATTCTTCAATCTGTCTTTTTGGTCAAATTTGTTCAACACCATTTGAAAAAAATGGTATCTTTAACTCAAACAAATTTACATTGACACACCTTTTTATGTTGTATCTCATTTACAGTTTATTTCTTAGGTCGATTTTTATTCTTCCATGTTCTTATATTATATCTTTGTCAATTTATTTTAAGCGTTTATTATTTTTGTTGTTTTTATTAATGTTAAGAAAAAAAATATAACTTTATTTTATTTCTATAATTAGTACACTGAAAACTAATGACTAGCTTTTGTGTCTAGAGTTGTCAAAATTGGTATCATCAAATTGAGAAATTGTGCACCGTTAACAAAAGCTAATCATCTCAATTATGTCATTTTTGAACATCTTAGACATAAAAGCTAGTCAATTTGACTATCTTAGACATAAAAGCTAGTCAATTTGACTATCTTCGACATAAACGAACGTTAATTACTTGTTTTCAGTGTACCGTTTTTAACGACGCTTCACAGATATTTAATATAAATCAAATAAATCTTTAACCGGTTGCAAAAAGTCGTTGGAAGAAAAGTAAATCTTATATATTGACGAGTTAATAAAAATATTATAAGTAACAAATCAGATATAAATGTCCGAGTAAATAGAGAACAAATTGTTTTTTATTTTATGAAATAAAAGTGTAAATATTAATAATTAAATGTGTTTTAATTAGTTCGTTTTGTTGAATCAAACTCAATTAAAATTATTTGTTCATAAATGCAAATCATTGTTTCATTATTTCGAATTTCTTCATTGTAACTCTATTGTTTGGTTCAATGAATAAAAACAATTATAATTAAAAATTTATTAATTTTAAATATTTTTGTATTACAAAAGTTTTACCAATTATGTTATGTTGTTGTTTTTGTTCGTTGCTCTTGCGTTCATTATTGTTTGTTGTTACGTTTAATATTGTTATTGTTACTGTTGTTGCATTTATGATTGTTATTGCTGTTGTTGTTGAAAGTATCTACAATAAGAAGAGATGCTCTTCTCCAGGAAGTTAATTCAAGCCAAGACGCAAACTATGTAGAAAATGGAAAAACAAAAAAAATAGGTATCTACAATAAGAAGCCCTTTATAAGCAAACGCTTTTCCCGGGAAATTAATATTTTATTTTTTTATTTTTCTTATGTGAATATATTGAATGTTTTTATAAATGACTATGTAAAGAAACTATTATTTAATGTCTTTTTTATGATGTGTATTATGAATATTGTAAGATTTGTTATTATGATTGTGTTTTTAATGTAAAGAAACTATTATTATATATACGCCTTAGTTAGCCAATTTTGTGCTATTATAAGCTTCTTCTTTTGTGCAAGTATAAATAAAATGTAACGTTTATTATTGTTATTGTTCTTGTTGTTGTTGCGTTTATTATAGATATTGCTATTGTTGTTATGTTTATTGTTGTTGTGTTTATCATTGTTATTGTTCTTGTTGTTAAGTTTGTTGTTGCTATTGTTATTGTTGTTGGGTGTATTATTATTAATATTGTTAGTGTGTTTATTATTTCTATTGTTATTGCTGTCGCGTTTGTTATTAGCTATTGCTATTTTTGTAATTGACATTGCCATTTTTGTTGTTGTTGTTGCGTTTATTATTGTTATTTTTGTTGTTGCATTTATTTTTGTTATTGTTATTGTTGTTGCGTTTATTATTGTTACTGCTATTTTTTTTTATTGTTACTGGTTTTTTTTCGTTATTGCTACTGTTATTGTTTGTGGTATTGTTATTGTTACCGTTGCTGTTTTCGTTCATTGTTATTGCGTGTATTATTGTTATTGCTACTGCTATTGCATCTATTAATGTTATTGTTTTTTTATTGTTAGTGTTGTTTTTGTTATTGTTACTGTTGTTGGTTTTGTTTTTATTATTGTTACTGTTGTTTTTTTTGTTATTGTTATTGTTACTGTTAGTTTTTTTTGCTATTTTTATTGTTACTGTTGTTATTTGTATTCATTCTTGTTGCTTTAGATTTCTGTTATTGTTATTGGTGTTGCGATTATTATTGTTATTGTTTTTATTATTGTTAGAATTTTTTTGGTTGTTATTAAGATTTTTATTGTAAATGTTGTTATTTATGTTGTTGATGTCGGTTTTGGTTTAAAAGAACTAAAATTTATTAAAGTTATTGTTGAAAAGAATTAAAACAAATTAAAGTTATTATTGAAAGGAACTAAAATACATTAAGTTTAGTATTGAGTACAACAAAAATACAATAAAGTTAGTATTGAAAGAAACTAAAATACATTAAATTTAGTATTGAATAGAACTAAAATATATTAAAGTTATTATTGAAAAGAACTAAAATACACTGAAGTTTGTGTTGAAAAGAACTGAAATGCATTAAGTTTAGTATTAAAGAGAACTAAAATACACTAACTAGTATTGGAAGAAACTAAAATACATTATGTTTAGTATTTGAATGAACTAGAATACATTAAATTTAATATTTAAAATAACTAAAATACATTGAAGTTAGTGTTGAAAAGAACTAAATTACATTAAATCTAATATTAAATAGAACAAAATAAATTGAATTTAGTGTTGACCAGAACTAAAATACATTAAATTTAATTTTGAATAGAACTAAAATACACTAACTAGTATTGGAAGGAATTAAAATACATTATGTTTAGTATTGAAATTAACTAGAATACATTAAATTTAATATTGAATAGAACTAAAATAAATTGAAGTTAGTGTTAAAAAGAACTAAATTACATTAAATCTAGTATTAAATAGAACTAAAACTCATTGAATTTAGTGTTGACTAGAACTAAAATACATTCAATTTAGTATTGAATAGAACTAAAATACACTAAAAAGTATTGGAAGGAACTAAAAACACGTCGACCTCAGTATTACAGCCATCCTTAATTCGAGATCCTTTTAAATATAAAAAAATCGCACAGTTTCCTCGAACTCAAAGCCCTCATTCTGTCAACAACAAAATTAGATTAAATTGAAAACTTTTATTTTTTTTTATTAATACATAATTAAATTTAAATAGAAATTTGATAAATATTTTCTTTGCTTATCTCGAAAATTAGACATTTTTTTATTTTCTAATTATAAGTTTTATTTTTATTTTTATTATCAAAGTTATATTTTCTAATATATTTTTTATTTTAATTGAAAAATTCAAATTTATTTTTTCAAATAAAAATTTTCTTACAGATAAAATAAGAAAATATTTTGTGTCATTCATTTAATTCAGATTTGTGTATCAGGTTGTACAAATGTATTCACATTATCAAAAGATTTCATTTTCTTTCAACCGTTTTCTTTTACTCGTTTTCTTTCACTTATTTCTTTTTACTAACTTCCTTTTACTCGTTTTTTCACTCGTTTTCTTTTACTCGTTTTATTTCACTCCTTTTCTTTCACTCATTTTATTTTACTCCTTTCCTTTCACTCTTTTTCTTTCACTTGTTTTCTTTCAATCGTTTTCTTTCACTTGTTTTGTTTTACTCGTTTTCTTTTACTTTTTTTCTTTTATTAGTTTTCTTTCACTAGTTTTATTTTATTTGTTTTCATTTACTCGTTTTCTTTAAGTTGTTTTCTTTTACTCGTTTTCTTTTACTTGTTTTCTTTTACTCGTTTTTTTTCACTAGTTTTATTTTATTTGTTTTCATTTACTCGTTTTCTTTCATTTGTTTTCTTTTACTAGTTTTCTTTCACTCCTTTTCTTTCACTAGTTTTCTTTCACTTGTTTTCTTTTACCCGTTTTATTTTACTTGCTTTCTTTTACTCGTTTTCTTTTACTTGTTTTCTTTCACTCGTTTTCGCTTACTCGTTTTCTTTTACTCGTCTTCTTTCACTCGTTTTCTTTCACTCGTTTTCTTTCACTATTTTTATATTATTTGTTTTCATTTACTCGTTTTCTTTCACTCGTTTTCTTTCACTCACTTTATTTTACTAGTTTCTTATACTCGTTTTTTTATACTCGTTTTCTTTTATTCGTTTTCTTTCACTCATTTTATTTTACTCGTCCTCTTGTAATCGTTTTCTTTTACTCGTTTTCTTTCACTCGCTTTCTTTCAATTGTTTTCTTTCATTCATTTTCTTTCACTCGGCTTGTTTTACTCTTTTTCTTTCACTGGTTTAGTTGTAGTTTGAAAATTACAACTCCAAAATTTATATTTTATAATTTGCAACTTCAAAATTTATATTTTTAAGGTTACAACTCCAAAATTTAGAATTTTAGATTTACAACTCAATAATTTATAGCTTGACAATTACAACTTCAAAATTAATATTTCAAATGTTCTAACTGCAAAATTTATATTTTAAAATGTATAACTCCAAAATTTATAGTTTAAAATTTACAGCTATACAGTTTATAGTTTAAAATTTACAACTCAATAGATTATATTTTTAAAATTACAACTCTAAAATTTTAAATTCAAAAGCTCAAAATATAACATAATCCTCTTTAATAATATAATTAATTGAGTTCATAAACCTTTTTAATTTGAATGAAGACCATTTTAAAGTTATTTTTAATTATGTATTAGCAATGTATTACAAAGGTTTTTGAAAATTATAAGAAAATAGTCTAGTTTTAGTGTATTTAATTTTGTTTTGGATTTATTTGTGTTACCATATGTTCAAATTGTTACAAGCAGGATGCTATGCTATTGCAAGAGAGTTTAAATCATACTTTTAAAAAGAGCTGAATGAATTTACAATCAACTTACAACAAAAAATACTCAATATTTCGTGATGACATATCAGGATGACCTGCGTCACGAACCCAAGCCTTCAAAAAGAATCTAAAATAGCACAAGTGAGGTAACCCACATTTAAACAACATACAGCTCACCTTACTTTCCTTGTATCGATCCACATATGGATCGACATTAAAACAAGTGAGGTAACCCACAGTCAAATAACATAAAGCGTACCTTACTTGTGGCATTGCCAATCGAAATAAACTCGAAATCTTCAACCCTTCGCATTTTTTGGGATTTTCTCTCTACAGGCTCCTTGCACCAACATGTTGAATACATAACAGATGAATCGAGACGATTAAAAAGTCTATCTAAGATCTCACCTTCTCATTTATTTCGGACAGGAACTTTTTAGTGTATGGAATTATACTTTGTTTCGTTTCAGTATCTTATATAAAAACGCTTTTCATATTTTTTTTCAATTTAATGTTCAAGTAACGAAATAGGGCCTAACCGAAAAATGCATTTAGCAAAACGCTTGGGTATTTGAACTTATTTATTTTAATCTATTAAATAAACAATCTGTTATTTTTGTTGAAAATCATATTCAATTGAGTTGATATGATGTTCTCATGAGTAAAGTGTTTAAAATTACTCTAATGTTTGTAAGTTTACAACTAATGTGTGCCCAAATCTTATTTGAGGCTAGCACATATCCTACATCCTAAGTTTTAAAAATATCTTACTTCCATGTGTAAGTTATTTTGTTAGTTGAATGTTAAATTAATAATCTTTTTGTATCGTAAAAATACTTTCTGCTATGTAATTACTGAAAAGAATCCCTAAAATCTCCACTGCTCCAACCATCATAGAACAAATCTTATGAGTGAGGAAACTGTAAAAGCAATGTCCAAGTACGTTTTTGTGATGGAATACTCAACAACCGAAACCTCTAACCAAACTTCAAGGACACCAACGTGTTAAACTAATTTCATCATGAACTTGTGAAATAAATTTAAACTCCTATCCTCAGCCGTCCAGGGTTCGCTCTTCTAACCACATGCACAATGGTGCCTTATCCAACTACCATCCCCATGGTACAGTGGATAAAGCTCGATTGTTCATGTGGTATTAAAACTTCCTTCACATTAATGCCCGCTAATTCATAAACTAGTGTTCACCAGAGAGTGATTTATCATTATTTCCAACATGTCAAATGTATCTTTCTTATAAGTAAATCATACAAACACAGGTTCGCTTCAATGGCTAAAATTATTTACATTTTACACCGTAGTTTTTAAATATTTTCTTACATTTTATAGCTGTGTGAGTTTAAATTATATTATATTAAGTTTACATTGTATTATATTAACGTTTAAAATATAATATATTAATTATATTATAATATGTTTAACTTGTATTATATTATGCTTAAATTATATTATATTAAGTTTATATTATATTTTATTATGTTTAGATTTCATTATATCAAGTTTAAATTGTATTATATTAATGTTTATAGAAATTAGTCGTTGTAATTTTGTCTTGATATTTATTTACACAAATAAATTCCTCGACCAAAATTCGACTTTTCAATGAAGATATTTTACACTTGACCTTTTGTGACATTTCAATGGATTCACAATTGAGGGTTGTTCAAATTTGTTAACTTATTTTTTGTTATTTGTCTTATTTTCATAGTTTTTATTTATTTATTTTATTTTGGAAACTTAATTTTATTTGTTTATTTTGTTTTAATAAATTAATTTTAGTTGTTTATTTTATTTTGATAATTTAATTTTAGCTGTTTATTTTGTTTTGATAATTTAATTTTAGTTGTTTATTTTATTCTAATAAGTTAGTTTTAGTTGTTAATTTTTTTTCGATAACTTAATCTTAGTTGTTTATTTTATTTTAATAAGTTAACTTTAGTTGTTTATTTTGTTTTAATAAGTTAATTTTAGTTGTTTATTTTATTTTGATAACTTAGTTGTAGATGCTTATTTTATTTTTATAACTTAATTTTAGTTGTTTATTTTCTTTTGATAAATTAGCTTTAGTTATTTATTTTGTTTTGATAAGTTTATTTTAGCATGTTATTTTATTTTGATAACTTAATTTTAGCTGTTTATTTAATTTTGATAACTTTTTTTTGTTATATATTTTAATTTCATAATTTAATTTATTTTTATTTTGGAAACTCAATCTTAGTTGTTTATTTTGTTTTGATAACTTAATTTTAGTTGTTTATTTTATTTTAATACGTTATTTTTAGTTGTTTATTTTATTTTGATAACTTAGTTTTAATTGTTCATTTTATTTTGATAACTTATTTGTAAGTATTTATTTTACTTTGATAAATTATTTTTAGTTATTTATTTTATTTTGATAAATTAATTATAGTTGTTTAATTTATTTTGACAAATTAATATTAGTTGTTTATTTCATTCTGTTAAGTTAATTTTAATGGTTTATTCTATGTTGATAAGTTAATTGTATTTTTATAACTTAATTTTCTTAAGTAATTAGTTTATTAGTTATGGAAACATACTTTGATTTATTCAATACACAGTATGCCAAATTAGAATTTTATAGTGCAAACAATGAGCGAGATATTAATTTTCAGAAACAGTGTACCATTTCTGGACGCAAGTATTCTCCAAAATGAAAAAATGCGTAAAATATATAAAATTGTAAGTAAAAACACATCAACAACAAAATGAAAAAACCGTAAGAATATATAAAATTGTAAAAGATTACATCAACAGCAAAGTATAGAAAATTGTAAACCCATCAACAACAAGGTTATAATTTGCAATAACAATTTATATAAAGCGAATCCAAATAACTTTAATACATTTCAAAAGCTCTTATTGAAAATTCGAGAAGTGGTTTCACTAATAACATAAACAAAAGTAATTTTCACATTTTATTTTTCACTTCAAAATCTAACACAATTTCACATTACCATTCCTTCAATAGTTGTGTGGTTGCGATAGGCAAAAAACAATTTTTGTTTTCACCCAAATAAATAATTTTGTAGTTAATGTTTACACCAACTTTTTTATTTTAGATCATTATATTGTATCATTGTAATAATAATTGTTATGGTAATATCATTATTATAGTAAGTTATATTGTATTGGGTAAATTAACAGTTTAGCCCGCCTCCGTATTTCCTATGGAAGAAATATTTTTCTAAAGAAATATAAAACATACACA
>JARUHE010311218.1:0-12028 GCA_031471125.1 Archaeomysis grebnitzkii | reverse complement strand
CCTTTTTTAGTAAAAAATTTATATAAAATACCCTACATATCTTACCTTTTTCCTTAAATGTTGCCAGAATCCAAAACCAGAGGTGAAACTTAACAAATGCCTGGGTCTGTTGCTTACCAAACCTTAGTTCAACTCTCAAACAATGATTGAAAAGATGTTGGTTGCCCGCTGAGCTAGGGATGCAAGCTTTAATTTTTGAAATCAAGATTGTGTTGCTATATCACATTTTCTATGATAAGGTAGTGAATTAAAACTATTTTAAACATCTTATAATATATTCTGTAACATATCTTCTATTTTGCATTTATTGGTCAATCACTGCAAAGTTTCACCAATCTCTCAGCTAAGCTATCCACGACACATATGTTATTATATATATATTATATTATTATATATTATATTATTATATATTATATTATATATTATGTTATTATATGGCGTCTTTCCGCCATATAGACGTAGGAATATCCATGAATGAGTCGTCAAACTTCATAATTTAAACACCTCATTTGGAATGATTGGATATCCAGCTTTTCCAGACACAGTTCTTTCTCTTTTGAAGCAAGTTCCATCAAAAGATTTTTATTTTATCAACACAATTTTATTAATGATATCAACTACACTACTACTAAACATTACTAGTCGAATCAACTCTTCAGTTAAGAACCGCAATTGTTTACTAAAGGCTTCCAGAGCAAATGAGGTTGTTTTTACATCAGAATATTATATATTCAATTAAATTTCCTATAAGATGAAGATCATTTAATGGTGCATTTGAGGGTAGAAAAGCAACTAGCCACTAATACTTCGGCAGCCCAGGGCCAAAAGTGTCAACAAAAGGGCCAATGCAATGGATTACTTTTTTAATAGAACTTTATACTACTAATCAATGTATGAATTGCTGCCGGGCCGCAGCAGACAGAAACGGCCCTTTTAGTCAACGGCCTTGGCCGCGTTGAAACACCGCTTCCCGTATGATCAGCGAAGTTAAGCAACGTTGGGTCTGGCTAGTACTTGGATGGGTGACCGTCTGGGAACACCAGATGCTGTTGGCGACAGCGCTCTTTGCCATTGTAGCTAATGTGCTGTATAATATTCTATAAAAAAAAAGAAAAAAAAAAAGAACGGTCCTTTTTCGGTATCCAATGACTACCAAAAAAACGTCAAAGCTTTAACTAAAAGGGCCAAGGCTAACTTTCGCGTAGAAGTGTTCCATACATTCCGTAATATTCCAAATGGCTTACGACAGCAATTTTATTGGCCGATTTCCCCCCGACAGCAGCCCCTACGGAAGAGAAGAATTAAAAATTTAAATGAAAGGGCCAAAATATTAATAATGTTAATGCGCACTTGTGAAATGGTCTTTAATAACATCAGTTTGTAGATGCATGGTTATTGTCCTTGACAATTATGTATTTTCTTAATAAAAATGTTTCGTTTCTATAATTAAAGGATTACATTTTATAGAAATTTATTTCATTTAACATAAAAACAAGTGCGCTTCGTGGGGCAACCCACCTTCCTCAGCTTTTTTTTAAATATCCAACAGAATCAAACAAAATGAACAAAATCTTGTATTCATGTATACAAGTCACAAAATAATGTTATGTCTGGGTTATTGAAATTTTGTTGGATCATCTTTTTGATCTTTGGTACATGCGTCGTTACAAGTTTTCTAGATTGTAAGAACTTGTAACGATGCATGTATCGAAGATCAAAAAGATAACCCAACACAATTTCAATAACCCAGACATAACATGATTTCTGACTTTGTATACCTGACTACAAATTAATTTCCGTGGCCTTGTATACATAACTACAAGATATCGTTCATCTTGCCTAATTTCATAAAAACTGTAGCCTAGATGAACGCATTATTCATCTCGTCCTGTAAATAATGTATAGGAAGTTAACCTGATAATATATTATAAAAGCAGAAAAACATCGAATCTTGTAGTAAAGAACAATTTGGCTCCGTGAGTCTTTTCTGCGACATGCCAATGTTAATTATAAATTTTACATGTGGCTCTAATTATTGGTATACTCTATCAGTGAGGCTCACTGGTCACTTACAACAGGGTTTTATAAAAGAACATTTTTTGCGCCATAACATCGAACTTACCCGAGAACACCTCATTTACAATACAAGGATTATTGACAGGGCTGCGACCAGAAAAGGTTACATATTAAAGAATAATAACCCAATGTTAATATTTAATTCGGAACTTTTAACAATGTCTTACAATTTATCTCACGGCGGTAACAATAATATGCCTAAAAACATACTGAAGAAGAACAAGATCATCCAATGATGATAGTTCATTCAATATGCATTCCATATAACACCATTCCACACCATCCGTGACTCCAATCTCGATTTATAATAACGATTCTAAAAATTGATGAAGTGATATAATACAACTGATAGTTTTAATCAATAATACAATAACGTTGATGTAAAAGCAACAAACGACCTTGAAAAGTATGAAAAGTAAAAACAGGAATACCAAAAAGTAAAAAAAAAAAAAAAAAAACAGGAATACCAATAACCACCAACGAAATAGGAAAGAGAAAAACAACATGTGTCTAGCCCAATGGCTGCCAGTTTACGATTCAGAAAAGTTCCGCTTGGAAGATTTTTTCAAACTTTTTAGTGCATGTCTAAGATTCCTTTCATTTTTATCATGTATATATTATATATATATAATATATATATTATATATATATTATATATATGTATAAGTAATAATGTATATATTTTGTTAAAACATTTGTTTCGATCTTTAAACTCTGATGATTGCATAGTAATATAAGAAACATGTTAGTACAATAATAATAGTAATAATAATAACAATAACAATAATATAAATTAAATGTTAATACAAAAATATCTTTAATAATGTCTTATGGAATTTCACTTCAAAAACTCAGTTCTAAGCATAGAACAAGAGTAAGAAAGTTTGAAAGCTTTAATAAGCGCCTGACCGGATAACAAAATGTTGCAATAATAATTTACTTCCCAAGAGTGTATAATAATTAAACTCTCATCCGTTGCTGAATAGAGAAAGTATAATCGACAACATAACACTATTATGACATCAGATCTCTCAAAATAGGAGGAAAAAGTTTTAAAACGCCACCGATATGAATGATTTATGCGGTGAGATTAGTTCTGATATGTTCCACATATTTTGAGAGACATGAAGCCATTTAACCTCTACCGGCTTTGTCACTCACGAGGAACAAAACAAGTGACTTATGACTTTGCGGGCATTAATGTGAAGGAAATTTTAAACGGCTGCCGCAGCCGTCCAAGTTTCACTCTTCAAACGACATGAACAATGGAGCTATATCCAACTATACCATCCCCATCCACAAAATAGATTTAAATTATAGTCAAGACAATGGTAACATGAAAAAATAATTCAAGCGGTAGAAGGTTAACTTTGCTAATAGTGTTGTTATCGATTATACTTTCTCTGTTCATTAACGGATGATAGCTTATAAAGTGTTCTTTCATAGAGCCGTTTTGAAGACGCATTGTTACTCTTCGTGACAAAGATGTAGTTGTGATTCATGTAGTAATTGTGTTGAACTTACATCCTTCAGTTTTAAATTTGAATTGATATGAAATGTTAATATTCATCAACTTACTTCATTTGTAAGGAGAATTCCACATAGCTAGTGAAGTTTTTGTAAAATCAGTTTGTTTCCACAGCAAGTTTCGGATACAACTGTATCCATCATCAGGGCAATTTTTTGGCAATCTGGAGAAGGCCTACAATAGCGTGCCACGGCAAGAAGTATGTCGGTGCTTGGGAAAAAGCATACACGCGAGTTAATAAAAAGACAGAACTTCGCTTTTTTTTATAAATCTTCAAACCATATTTAAATAAAATTATAAAACTTGTTAAATTTTTCATTAAAGTTAAACAAAAGCTTATAAGTAATTTATAATGAATTTATAATGAATTATTTCTAAACTTATAAGAGATGTTGTTAAATTTAAAATAATTCAATTTAAAATAAATGAATTTAAAATAAATTCAATTTAAAATAAATGAATTTTAAACTAAAGGAGTTTTAATAAAAAAAAGTAATTGAGAAAGTGAATTTAAAATAAATGAATTTAAAATAAATAAATTTAAAATAAATGAATTTTAAACTAAAGGAGTTTTAATAAAAAAAAGTAATTGAGAAAGTGAATCGCTTCTTCATTCATTCTAGATCTGAGATCCTATTTACATAAAATGCAAATTTTCCTCTTTCTTTTTGCCGACATTTTATATTGTCCAAAATTACTTTTTTTGGACATATTATATTGTCCAAAATTTCTTTTTGCCGTCATTTTATATTGTGTAAGAAATAACAAATAAATAAATATACAAACTAACAAACAGATGAATGTGAAAACAACAAATAAATAAATATACCAACCAACAAACAAATAAATATACAAACTAACAAGCAAATAGATATACAAATAGATATACAAACTAACAAATAAATGAATATAAACTAGAGAGAGCAAATAAATGTCCCGCGTTTAATAAAATTGGTAATGAATAATAATAAAAAACAATTTATTTCATTCCAGGCAAATTAAAACAAATACGAAGTTATTAACAAATATTTAATTTTAGTTATATTTGTCCATCTTTTTTAAAATTTTGTTTTCTTTCTGAAAATATATCAACTGAACTTATGACAGATTTGTTTATCTGTTTGCTTACATAAAAAACGTTTTTGCAGTCATGTTTAAAGTTTGTTTGTTCCTAATTTATAAATTTATTGTCAATTTAATCGTCGTAGTCGAGAGTCCGACGCGGTGGTCTGTAGTCAACCACACCTTATTTTTTTTTTATTATAGAATATTATACAGCACATAAGCTACAATGGCAAAGAGCACTGTCGCCAACAGCATCTGGTGTTCCCAGACGGTCACCCATCCAAGTACTAACCAGACCCAACGTTGCTTAACTTCGCTGATCATGCGGGAAGCGGTGCTTCAACGTGGCCAAGGCCGTTGACACAACACCTTATTGAACAGTCAATATTTGGGACTGCTTTTCGATATGGCAAAGAAACCGAAAGGTATTCTAGTTAAGTTTCTTTCTAGAAAGCGAGTTTTTCATTTAAACCTAGTCAACTGATTAACTTTTATTTAGCGTGGTTCAGATATAGAGTGATCGTTCCTTATTAACAAGTTCATGTCTCCTATTTAAAGCTCCTCAGACTTCAATAACACTAAAAAATATAAAAAGAAGAACAGTCAGTTGTAAATTAAGTTGGAACATCATCGTATAGCTACAATTTAAGTTTCGTGAACTATATAAAAATGCACAGAATAAGCATATACATTGAGTGCTGTTTGGACTTTGCTAATACTGTGTTGGAAGACCAGTGAAATCGATTATGAGTTAGGAATATTTAATCATTTCACTATATGTATGTGTATATATCAATACATGTATTAATATGAAGGCCAAGGCTGCTTGTAGGGAGTTATTTTTCCAACATGATAAGGTCCCTGCCATACTGCAATATAGGCTATGTAATGATACTATAAATATAACAAAAAATATATTGCAGTGAAAGTAAATTTATAATCATATAGGCCTATGTGTATTGGAGGAAATAGAGGTTTCAGGTTGGCCTGAAGGCTGAATTGGAGGTCATTTTGTTTAATGTCAAGGTTAGCCATTTTGAGAAATTTCAAAATTGTTGAAAAAATATTCACAACAACGCTAACTATTATAAAAAAAATCATTTTTTCCAAAGCAAGTTCACCTCATTCTGCAATGATTTTTCTCTTTTGTTTTCATTGTTATTTTTTTCGTAATTTAGCAAATCAATTATTTGTTAAATAATTAACACATTAAATTTTTAACATTATATAGAACCCTATGTGAAAGTTAAAAATTAAGTATTGGCCTATTAACAAAGTAAGACATAATTCAAGATTTTCTAGTTTATGCATCCACTTTTTTAGGAAAAAATCTTATTTTCATATATTTGTACATTTAATATAATATTTATTGAAGTTTTACAAATTTAATTTGTATTTCTTTGTTTTTAGAATTCATATTTTGAACTTATTTATTTTTCTGTGTTATACATTGTTTTGCCAACTTTCATGGGACCATTTCAGAATGTTAACTACTGTAATTGCTAAATCAACCAGCAGGACTTCTTAGTGTGTCCGGCAAGGGGAAAGGATTACATTAAAAAATATATTCTCTTCATTTTATCCATTTTAGATCAGTGCAGAGTGCAGGATTATTTTGATGGGAGTTTATGTGATTTTATTTATATCACAGGACATTACTGTTTTCTTCAAGCTGTTCAAGAAGTCATTAACTTTATAGAGCTGCTGGTGGCAGAAGTCAATTCTTAATTTTAAAAATGTTGAAAATCATATTATTTAACAGTACTATTTAAAATAATGGGAATAATGTTAATATTCCTTTTAACAATGATTTACAATGTTAATAATAATATTATCTCATAAAAACTGCTTCCAGGAGTTTTAAAACTGTGCTTCTTTGAGAAGCTAATAGGGCCATTGTTCAAGGAGTAATACAATAATAATTGAAAAACCTAAATAATATGAAAAGAGTTCAAACTTTACTCGATACACAATATTACTAGTATGGTACATACTCAAAAATGCTCAACATTATATATTAGTAATTAAATGATGAATATTTTCAATGTCATATAACAAAAATATTTTCCTTCCAGAATTGTTTTTCATATGACACTATAACTCATGGATACATTTATACATTTGTTTAATTAATTAAATGTTTATATTTAATGTTAACAGTTAACTAACTATTAAATACGTTATTAATTGTTGAGTATACTATTTAGACAGTATATTTTCTTGAAATATTACCTCTAAATACAAATGTAAACTTAAATGAACAAAAATATGCTAGTTAAGGATTAAGGCTGAAAATAAATTTTCACAAAATTGAATTCTTCATACACTGATACTGTTATACAATATATATACTATATGGTGTAAACTTAGCCCAGTGGTCTTTTTTGGAAAGTTAATTTAGGGAGTTTTTGAATTACGTTATCAAAATAATATTACCCTATTTCTCATGTAATAAAGAACAACACTATGCAATCTTTTTTCAAAGTGGATTATGGATATTAATGTAGATACGTTTAGAAACAAGTGCAGTATGCCTGGTGCACATAGTAATATTAAAAAAATAACACAAATTTCAATAAAGTTATGCGATAACACTTTTCAGGAAGTTAACAAGTTAAGAATTTGTTTTTGGCACACTGTTGTACAGTAATATTCTAGTTGGGGGGTTTTAAAGCAACTTAAAAAAACATTAGAAAATTACCTTATTAAAACATTAACTAATTATCAAAAACCATGCAAACTGTTTATACATCAACTAAGAAAAAAATTCACGTTTCTAAATGTTCAACTAAGATAGGCTATATAAATATAAGAGCAGCTGGAGCATCGGAGCGTGAATTCGTACCTTAGATAGGCTACGGCCGCCCTACACTGGAGAAGAACGTTGGTATAGATTATAGCCTAAATCATTTCCTTTGTTGAAATATTTCTAACAAAGTATGTTTTTTTTTTAAAATGTTTTTACAATTTTTTTCATATGTAATGCTTTTGAATTAGATAAAATATTATATAAAGCTAAAAATAATTGTTTTCTACACCTAGACTGAATGCACTTCAGTAGCCTAGTGTTTGCATTCTTTGCCGCTTGAATAAATGTATAATAGGGTGTCGCGTTTTTGGGTCAATCTCTTAGATTTTTTGCTCCCACCTCTTATGTGGTGCCTATACCTGAAAAACAACCTGGACCAGCTTCTTACTACAACAGCTATTATCTCAAAAACTATAGAGTTGTGTAAATATTTTATTTAGTAAAAGTTTTTTAGAATATATAGTTCTTCATTTTATTCTAAATAAATGTTTTTGTAAAATGAAAAATAAAAAAGTTGGTTTGTCAAATTTTTTAAATAAAAGTTTTTATTTAAAAAACCTTTAAATTTTAGAAATTAAAAGTTTACCCCATATTTATTAAAATTAAAAGGCCAACATTTTATTTTAAAAAAACATTGCTCAAAAGTCAATAAAAAAAAACTTTAATGACACATCAACATCAACGACACTACGTTCTCGTGCTCGATAAAAATCAATAATAACAATACTATATCAATGTCGTATCAAATCGTATGAAGTCGGTACAAAGTCGTCTGCGAGTCGAGTCAACAATGTTTTTAAGGATTAAAGGCCCTAAAATACTGTTTGATAAAATACATTTAGACATAGTAGGCCTGATTTAAGCTTACATTTATTTTATATAATTTTCATTTATATTAAAAATATAAGTTGAAAATGTTTATAAGGTAACGTATCGCTCACGGACGCTTTTTCACCAAGAAAAGTTTAAAAATTTATTAAAAATCATCTACTTGCGTTAGCTGATTGGTTTATATACTAATGTAATCTTTAAAATGTAGCCTTTTTTGGAGGTATGAATACCAATTGTTGTATAAAAGAATTAATGCTTTAAAATAACAAAACATATGGTGAACGTTTTCGGTGGATTTGACTGATAGTATTATTCCGGACACTTAAAATCCATTTTTACATATTTCAATTTTACAAAACTAATATACTAACAACAAAAATTTACTTTGACGTGAATATTAGTTTATAAGTTTGCGGGCGAAAATGTGATTACAAAAATGAAATATTTTAATTTGAGACTCCACAGTTCTGATTTGAAAGTAAATACAAAATATGTCGCTCTAACACATGGACCAAATACACAATGATTCTAAAAAGTAACCAGATGTTGCTAAATACAAGCCGTAAAATACTAAAGGCAACCAAAAAAACGTACTTCTAGCAACATAAGTTTAAATCAATTGAATAGGCTACACATTCATAATTATAAATTATAATTAGTAAATCAACTTAATAACATTTTCAACGTATGTGTTTAATGTAAATGATAATTATAAAAACAAATGCAAGCTATTAACATTTATCAATTTTAAATGTTAATTTAAGGTCTGCATGAATGTTTATAAATACAAATATAGCACAAATGAGGTAAGCTCTATGCTATTGGAATGTGGGCTATCTCACTTGCGCTGTTCTCGTTATATATATAAATATATATATATATATATATATATATATATATATATAGGCTATATATATACTGTATATGTTTTCCCTTGACTAAGCTAGGCTATTTATAAGATAACTTCAACCATCATCAAATGTAATTAATTCATTAATTTAAATTATCTAAGTTATAGTTAAGTTGTTAACTTAAACTAAACAGTCAATACATATATATTTATATAATGTTCATACAATGAATCTTGAGAAATAAGAAATTCGACTAGGCTATCAATATAAATTTTTCGGACTGTCTAGTCTTCAATCAGACGGGAAAGTATCGTTCACTATAGCTCCACCCACTTTTGGTTGCAATTAAACGTTATAGATTTAGACTAAAAATTTAAATTACAATTATTGAATTAACTTAATAACATTTTCAATGTAAGGTCAAATTAGGTTATGTTAGGTGAGGATCTGTAATGTTTCCTTTTTCAGCCAAAATGCATAATTCAAATAAAAATCAATGGGGTGTACTTTTCAAATTGTGTAGGGTAATTTTTAATTGTCATTTTTCCAAATCCAAAACACAAGGTAAAACCGAATAAATGCCAATATTTCTTTAGACTCTTTTATGAAGCTATTATTATTACAAATTTTATTGGATTTACAAGAATTAAGTTCAATAATTACATTTATTGGCTCACATTCATAATGTTATGTCTTTTTAATATACTTTAAGGTTATAACCAATAATTATGTAACGCTGTATGTACTAAAACAAATATGCACATCTATATTGTATATATAAAACTATCAAGGTTGTATTAAATTGATAAATTTAAATTCAAAATAATTTGCCACATAATGGTCCACAAATATGTAATACAAACCTTAACTTAACCCAGGAAATGCATTCACTTGATATTCACACAATAAAAAAAAGATTTTACAACAAAAGCTATTCCTTCCCTTGTTAATATATATCACGAACGATGTTTCTTTCCCATACACATCTGTAAATATAGATTTGTGTGCTTTTAATAAATACTTCAATGTGGAATTTCACAAAAATGTCCCTGAACGACAGATTGGTCCATTATCGCTTGAAAGATCAAAATGAAACAATCAAAATAACGTACCTGAAAATTTCCCTTTATTTTTAGAAATTATAATTATACTTTTCCACTTGATGTGTTTTTGGGAATTTTGAAAATATGTTATTTGGATTTGTGTTTCTGTCATTTTAATGTTAACAAATAAATACATCGCAATGAAAAAAACTTTATCATGAACGCGATGCCAATGTTAAAACCAAACAAGATGTTTTTGAAAATATTCTTGTTTGTTACATCAATTTTTCTATCATACTCTTTCAATAATGTTTTATTATTATATTTTTATATCAAAGACCATATATGGCTAAATGTCTTACATGCTTCGGTTTTCTTTTAATTTTTCTAGATTTGTGAAACAATACTTTCTTCTCGTTTTAAAATATATCTCAAACAATGTCTCAACAGGCTAAAAGACTATAATAGTTTAAATTACGTTATAATTATGTATATATAATACATGTCTATTACAAATAGTAACACATTAATATCTGTTTAAGGAAACACTTTAAACATATGACTCATTTAAAAGTTGTGTGCATTAAGCCTTGGCTGCTTATCATCAATGTACTATCATCAAGAAATAATAATATGTAATTATTTGAGTTATATAATTTTAAATTATTCAGTCTGTTATATAAATAAAGCGGAAATATCCACTTATATTATTTTACAATGAGCAATATAATTCTTACTGGTATAAAAAAGTATACACTGAAAACACTTGACTAACTTTTATGCATAAGACATTCAAGAATGACTAACCTTTGTTAAGAGTGCACACTGTTTCAGTCAACTTACTTATGATTCAATCGAAAACGTAACACATTGTATCAATCAATCAAGTTGATGGACTCAACAAAAAAGTGTGCACTGTTAAGAAAGGTTCGTCAGTTTTATGATGTTAATTTTGACTACCTTAGATATAAAAGTTAGTCAAGTATCTACGATGCAACATAATGATATAAAACAAAATATGTGGATAAATTTGTAACCTAAGAGGCCTTTTATTTCTTAGGCGATAATATAAGACTTACGCTATTTTTAATAATCTAAAATGCCATTTTTAATTTATATTTCTTAGCCTTTATACTCTTTAATTAAAGGGCGAGAGCTTGTGAAGTGTTTCTAGATAGCATCATTTATAGGTGTATAATGAATCTTCTCTACAAAGATGTAAGTGTCATACCAATCTAGCAATTATTCTGAAATTTTGTATTGCAATTTATGTGTTACATTGATACTCGGTAACTTACCATCTTTGTATGGAGAACTGTACATCACTAAAATAAATGTTTTGTTGTTATAAATCATCAATTTGATTTTATCTGTTTAGTCACATGGTCATGTGTATCCATAAATAATGTTTTCCAAAAACATGTCATAATTTTTTATAATTTTGATAAGTTTGGTTTTGATATTAAACTTGTGTTGTGTTATTTATAAATATTGTTAGGCATTACATTGTAAACTGTCTTACAACCTTATCTACAATTGTATTCAGAAAAAAATATTCTTAATGAGAATCTGCTTTATTTCAAGTTTCAATTTAGTTAAGCTGGTTTTCTATACTTTTCGTTTTGTAAGCTTGGTCCATTTCCACAACAATTATACTGTATGTAACAAAATTTGTTTAAATTGAGCTATTTATATATATATATATATATGTGTATGTATGTATGTATGTATGTATGTATGTATGTATGTATGTATGTATGTATGTATATATATATATATATATGTATATATATATATATATATATATATGTATATATATATACAT
>JARUHE010311207.1:0-12029 GCA_031471125.1 Archaeomysis grebnitzkii | reverse complement strand
GTGGGGGCTGGATCCACCGGCGTGAGGGCTCCACCCTCTATGTCGAGGGTGGAGAGGGGTCGACAACAACAACAACATTACATTTTTCATTAGCAAGTTTAGGTTTGTAGCCTTTCGTGTGTACAGTAACCATATTGGTCGTGTAGAACACTAACCTCAATTAATGTTAAATCTTGTTCTACAGTACCATATACCAAATCAATCCAAACGATCCAGGAGCTAATGCAGCGAGCCAATTATAAAAAATATAATTTAGGAAATAACTTGGCATAGAATGAAAAACAAAATTGACACTTCATGGGTTTGAGGTAGAGTACAGTGGGACCCAATATTAGTAATTTCCTTGATATATAGGATGAAGTTATACGTCAAGACTTTGCATCTGCCAAAATGAAGAACATACACTTTATTTTTTAGGTTATTCTTTCAATGATGACGTTTCTTCGAAAGGAACAAATTTTTCACCAATTGCCTGAAACATTTCTTGCAAAAAGTTGATGGTTTGTTGAGTCATCCGAAACTTTTCAACATTCGTTGAAGCAGCTTGGAATAAGCTATTAACAACGTGAACATTATTCTTTATAACCTCAAATCTGTCGACTCAATACATCGCCAGTTTTGCGAGATATCCAAAATAGTTTTTACACCAGTGCCCTCATGCTAGGAAGGCTGCCGATATGAAAATAATATCCAAGCCTTGTTCCCAGTTTTTTTATAGACCACTCCAAGTGTGTGGACTTATGGGTCTGTGGTGAAGAGCTAAACTAATAGATAATAATTTATTTAGTTTACCTCCAAGAGTGAAGCTTTGAAAGTTCTCTTCAATGTTAACAAACTCTGAGGGGAGACACAATGCTCAGGAACCGAATTCGCTAAGACAATCAAATTAATTAGCGCACTTTCCTTCATTATATTAAGTCTTGCATAAGGAACTCTAAATCTAACAGTGCTGAATACCCTCCGGGTGCAACGCCGGGTATAGGCCCGTTTTAGGTTTCCTCAAATTTGAAATCTTCCTTAATTTAATACAAAACCAATTATGAAATATAATCTTCGATTTTTTCAAAAGAATTTGAATATAGATCGATTTCATTTATAATTTTTTTTTCTTTAATTATTCTATAAATTCTCAAGGTTCTTTAAAATCATTTAAAGAGAGTTCGGATTGGAAATTGTCCTCTCGCTATATATTTAAAGAAAAATTGATATTCAACAATTATTGAATTTTGTATTGATTTGAAAATTTCAAAGTTTGTTGTTATGGCACCTATACTAGTCTGGAAAGGTATAACCCTGAAAATGAAGTTCAGAAGTGGGAATCGTCTGTTTTTGTAAGCCTATAAATCAATAACAAGAGAATATTTTGTATCGAAATATGTTCAATATTGTAAATCAAACATTTGTAAGTGATTATAAACAAGTTTTTTTAAGACAACATTTAAAATGTAAGTGTTAAATAATTTAATAAAAGTCGAATTCTTAAAAGAAGAAAGAAAGGAAAATACATTGAAATCACACACATAAAAAAATACATTGAAATCACACACATAAATATATTATCTTGAAGTATCTGGCATCATTTTGGTGGAAGTGTCTGTAATCTATGGTTATACAATATACATATAAATATATATATATATAAAATAAACATCTATAGTTATACAATATACATAGTTACAGGCCCGTGTTTGGAGGAAACGTCAAGAGTAAACAAAATTTTTAAATATTCAAACAAACTATTGCAGAACTTACATTTTTTATTTTAAACATACTGTAACTTCAATTGTTCTGGCTTCTTAGCAAAATGACCAATTATCTTGTCATAGAAATGACTTTCAGATAAACTATGCTTTTTAACATCTCTGTGTTTATTGGAAACATCACAATAACCATAATGATTCCAGACATTTTTCTCTTTTGCAAATAACAAACACGGTCAACAAAACACTTTATTTAGAACAGAACAGTCAGTCAGCCAGTCAACTTCATCAATACATTTTATTATTAAATTTTCTATTGGAACGTTTTCCAGCTACATCTATATCCAATAAAGGTCTAGGCCTATGGGCGTTTATTATACTTGTTTTTCTACTAAAGTCGTAAGCAGGGCGTAAGTCGTGAAAAGAAGGCACTTTTCAGAACCTTACTTGATGAACATTTCATTGTTATTTCAATAATTTTATATATGTTTTGATATTCTAAGAAACTTTTATTCTTCACTAATTAGTGTGTAAATGAGTGGTTAAGGGCTTATGAAAGTTTCTTTTAGAATTGGAGGCACTCATTATCACGAAAATATCGTTAGATTTACGCTCTGGTCGTAAGATACAAAGTCATTTTTTAAAACATCACAAATTATGCATGAACATAGTAATGGGATTTCACTGTTTTGACATTCCATTTTTAAAGAGTACTAAACAATTAAAATGAAAACAAATAGCACCTGTTCACACAACTGACAAAGTACAATGCATATACGCCAGTATTATTCTAAAAAGAAAATGGGTTGTGTTGCCAGATTTCAATCATTGCAACTGGAAGCCTTAACAAATTGAAAAGTCTTACAAACTTTGTTCAGCTTTCAATTCATCAACATTATGCTAAACTGTATTCAGGTTCTACAATCTATATTTATAGGAATAAGTTAAGTAATACATTTTGTAATAAGGGAAACATAAGATAACGAAAGTCTAAATGAACATATTTATGACATTGTTCATAATAGGTTAACAACATTTTTTATCATTTATTCTTACACATAGATCAATAATCAACTGTATTAATGATTAAAAACTTTAATTAAAAAAATAAGCTTGTCTTACTATAATTTAAACAAAATATGACTAATTAAAAAACATTAAATATGTTGACTTCAAAGTCATTCGTAGCCTACCAATTTGGTATTCTAGTTGAAGTATTTTATAAATTCGATTTAGTTACACCATAGTAAACTTTATAATAATAAAAAACGATAATTAATTCTTTTTTATAACAGTTAAAATAAATTTCATTTTTCAAAGGACAATATTAAAACGTAACACAAGCAAAGACTATTAAATGTGAATGTTGAATTGTGTTTGTTAAGACAATGTTAAATATATATTTGTTCGTACGTTTGGCAACTCTGCCGTCTGAGGCAGATTTAAAAGTGTCTCAAATTCGTATTTTTCAAAACTTTATTCTTTTTCCAATATAAAATGAATTTATGTAAATTTGTATAAACACAATGTATGCTTAATAATGTACAGATTGGTAGTTTTTGAGGTATTAATGTAAAAGATTTAATAAAGAAAAATTCACCGATAAAGATTTCCTGTGTATGAATTTGCTTGGCCCCAGCCTAACTTTATGTAGAGAGTGAAACACAAATTAGATTCACGTCAACAATACAATATTTGAAGATATTTCAGAAATTATTCAAAATATTTTTTTTACTGTCATTTTATTGTAGTTTTATGTTTGATATTTTACCAGGGAATATAAGCATTGCTTACCCTGCGTAATGCACAACCACGGGCCTGCATAGTTATAATTATACATACTTTTCTATTAGTTTGTTGGAAGTACCTACCCCAAAAATCCCAACGTGTTAAAGGTAAGAGAAAGTATAAAACTGTTTATTATTATATTTGTAAAATCATTTATTTTGCAAGGCACATGAATTTTATATTAAAATAACATAAAATAGGAACAACAATTTTTAATTGTATTTACATTAAGCTATTGTATACCTTTTGATTTTTGTATGATAATTTATATATATATATATATATATAGTTTTTATAATTCTATATATAAATTATTTGTATATTTATATATATGTTTGTATATATTACATACGTAAACTTTGTTCGGTTGAAATTGTATTCTTTCTTACATTCTTGAAACTAATTTAATTTTGTACTACGTACTTCCTTGTTTGAAAAAAATTAAATCAAATGTTGGGCATTGACATTAAGTCAAAAATCTTACATTTATGGACATTTATGTTTTGTTCTGACAAATTTAAATGTTATGAATTTCTTGTTTTGTTGTTTTCCAATTATAAAAAAAATAAAGATAAGTTTACTTTATGAAATTGTTAGGAGTTATAACTTTTATGTAATGGTATGTGATGGTGTATGTAATGGTGTATGTAATGGCGTATGTAATGGTATGTAATGTTATATGTAATGTTATATGTAATGTTATATGTAATGTTATATGTAATGTTATATGTAATGTTATATGTAATGGTATATGTAATGTTATATGTAATGGTATATGTAATGTTATATGTAATGTTATATGTAATGTTATATGTAATGTTATATGTAATGTTATATGTAATGGTATGGAAATGTAAAAATCATATTCTTAGAATGACTACAAATTTGATGTTAATTTTAGAGTGCAAAACAATGGTTCAAATTACACAACTATTTACCATTTACACTAAAAATTAAAATAAAATGAATGTGAGCGATTATAACAAAAATAACTTTTTATTTACCATTTACACTTTTGAGATTTTTTAAAATATTTTACGTTTTCAGTGGCTCGAGAGAAAATGTGTTCGGGGAATAAACCCGAATCATAAAATTTCCCTGCAAGTTAGGGTCAAATGTGGCGGGAATGATGACGTAATTCCCTGGTTTTAGTTCCATCCTTTTGAGCACTTCTCTGTAGTTGATGTAAGTGCCTGAGCTTTTGTCCTCGTATGTGTGCATGAAATGGGACTTGGAGAGAGGCGTTCTTGGGTCGCTTGTCTGTAATAAAGTACAAAAAATATTCTTAATTCAATTTTTCCTCTCATATAAATTTAAATAATCAAACACCAACGAAGACATTTTTATATTTTCAAGATCTATCAAAATAAAAATAAAAATCAATATTTTGATGTGTTGAGTAAAAGAAAAATGATCATTGCAAAATAAAGTAGAATTAGATATAAGTATTAGAATTATTAGTAGCGTTGCCAATGTTTTAACACAACATAGAAGTTGCTGAAAGATTTGCTCAAACACTCCTGAAGAGTTATTAGTGAAAAATCTGAAACTTTCTTTTGTTTATCAAGTTGAAAAACTTCCGTCTCGATAATATCAAATAATTTTAGAGAAGAGAACCACTCAAACTGTTCACGAAGTTAGGACGGCGCGGGGTTATAATATAAATCACAGCAAAAAGTAAAGTTATGATCTGTATCAGAAAAAGTGAACAACCTTTAACAATTATAATGTATGGTAGCATGTTGGAAGAGGTGTACGATTTTAATTACTTGAGTGTCAAATAATGGAACCTCAACTAAGGAAGTGAGAACCAGAATTGGATCTGCAACATCAGCCATGTCATCGCTGCAAAACATGCTGGATTCGCAACATCAGTCTCAATGTAAAGTTGAGCTTATAGAATTGAATCGCTTGTGATGCCAGTTGTGTTGTACGGATATGAGTCTTGTACAATGAAGTCGGATGATGAGAGGAAAATACAAACATTTGAGAACATTTGCTACATGAAGATTTGACAAATTTCATATACTGACCATCGAGTAACTGAATAAGTGGAATAGAATGGACACCGCGTGTGGACCATAAGTTCGTATGATGGTATCTGAAGGAGAAGAAATTTGAAGTGGTATGGACATGTCATTCGCCATCACACACAAGCAAAGACAGAGCACACTACTAGGTGGAAAAGGAACGGACGGCCCAGCAACAATGTATGAAAATATCTGTGAGTGGACCAACCAACCAACCAACCGTCGAACCAACCAACTCACGAGATTGATGCGGGACAGGGAGGCTTCTAGTGCAACACTCCAATCATCAATTCAATTAGTTTGTCAGCATTAGGTTTGAATCCGTTTTATGTTAGTTAGATGAAGCATAATCTTCGTGGTTTGTAGGTGATGATTAACCTCCGGGCAGCGTCAGGTATAGGCTCGTTTATTTATATATTCATCAATCGACCTAACCGTAGGTGAAGGAATTCAAAAAAGTACCTTGTACACAAGAAATAATAAAATACCTTGTACACAAGAAATCCGATTTGATACATTTTCACTTGCATGTCTTTTCGCGACCGTCTGTGTTCTTGCATCAATGCGATTAGAAGACTCGATCTGCTTGACTCTTGGTGATCCTGCATTTCATCCTCCTCTGAAGATTTTATTTATTTATTATTTATTAATTGTTTATTACTATTTATTATTTATTCTTTATTAATTGTTTATTACTATTTATTATTTATTTATTCTTTATTAATTGTTTATTACTATTTATTATTTATTGATTGTTTATTACTATTTATTATTTATTCTTTATTAATTGTTTATTACTATTTATTATTTATTCTTTATTAATTGTTTATTACTATTTATTATTTATTTATTATTTATTCTTTATTAATTGTTTATTACTATTTATTATTTATTTTATGAAATGTTATTGTATAAAGTAAAAATATTTACAACATGAATGATTTATAATAATTACATAATCAACTTGGTTGTACAATAAGAAACTCTGTAAAACCAAATCCCGCTTTTGTTCAACAAAAAAGTAATTCAATGCAGGCATTCAGATAGAATTATTATTATTATCTTCTAGGATCAGGCTGAACGAGATTTGAGATACAGCATCAGTCTTCAATTCCTGTTTACCTCTGACTCATCTTACAGAGATCAGAATGCATTTTAAAAGGACAAATCTGGTTCAGGCTCTAACGAAATTGATGACACGAGGGTAGGTTTGATTTATTAGTTGTGCTCGTCACGCATGGTGAGTTGTGCTCGTCACGCATGGTGAGTTGTGCTAGTCACGCATGGTGAGCGTCACCTTCTTTGCCATACCATCAGCCTGGAGAACACCAAGGGCGTGGAAGACACCTTTCGATGTTCCAAATACAGTCCCACTTTGCTCCTTGTACACCTGGTGAAGGTTTTTATTAATACAACTAGATACATTGGCGTGAAAGACGCGGACATCGAGGCGTGATTGTTTGTAGGGGCTCCACATCACATGCCTATGGCGGACACATCTAGCTGTTGGTACCAATGTGATACAATTTTGATTGAATCACAAGAAAGTTGATTGAATCACAAGAACGTACACTGTTAACAAAGGTCAATCAATTTCATGATGTCAATGTTGACTATCTTAGACATAAAAGTTAGTCACGCGTTTTCAGTGTACCATATTGAATCGTTAGTCGGTCATATTTTGTCGATATTGAAAGTTTTAGATTAAAATGCAAAATCTCCTCCATCGTATAATGTTTTGTTTCAATTGTTTCTCAAATTATAACCTTATTGTGTCCTGGCTGAGTCTTTTTAGCATATATCAATCTACAATAGCAGAAGTGATGTAAACTCTATGTTATTTGAATTTAGGTTACCTCACTTATGGTATTGTTGATTAAAATATAAACAATTTAGTTGCATATAATCTAAAAAAGAAGATTTAAAATAGACAAACTTTCTTCTGATTTTTTTAATCTAATCCCAGCTATAGACGGCTATTGTAAACAGGCACCGTGCACCCTGTTGGTAGGTTATTGATATAAAAATTTAGTTTAGTATATTTTCCTTCACTTGTGGGGAATCCGTCAGTTTTTATTGTTTTGTCATACTCCATTAAAATGCTTCACATTGAACAAGGAATAGTTCCTCTACTATATTATCTCTATGGACGAGCCTCAAATAAACAGACGAAGAAAGAAAGAAAGGACCCAATAATTGAAGCACCAAACAGACGAAGAAAGAAGGCCAACCAACCTTCAAATTCGGGATCGGCTTCGTGCACTCTGAGGAGGTATTGCGGATTTTTAGCAAACATCTCGAAGTTGTTACGACTTCCTCCAGCCGTCCGTCCGATCTTCCACTTTCCTTTAATCGCTTTCACCTGAAATCATAAAAAAATATTTACATTTTTAGTTCTTTGATACACAACACAAAAAAGGCGTTCGATTGTGCTCGCCACGATATTCTCTTGGATAAATTGTATAAAATGGGTATACGAGGACCAATGTATGAGCTACTTAAGAGCTATTTACAGAACCGCACACAGTATGTTGACGTGAATGGTGACAGGTCTGTGCATGGAAGGGTGTCTTATGGTGTTCCACAGGGATCGGTATTGGGACCCATGCTTCTTAATCTTTTTTTGATGACATTGTTACTTTGCGGTGCGATGGATGTGTTCTTTTCGCGGATGATGCATGTTGATGGGTGACCGATTCTACCCTCGATGCTGTTGTTTTAAGGTTAAACCAATTGGTTTCTGATTTGTCTGCTTGGTTGGAGAAACATGCACCTGTAGCAAGTACAAATAAAACATATTTGATGATGTTCTCGAGGAGCACCAATCTGAATATCCCAGATGTATATTTCTGCGGTTCACGCGCTCAATGGGTCAATAATGTAAAACATATGGATGTGCATTTAGACACTGGATTGAAATTTGATCGTCAACTGGAAATGGTGATTCAATAATCATGAATATTTGAACGCCGTGTAAATTAACTTTATCTTTGTTCAATCAACTTTTCTAGAATGAATCCATTTTTGTGATTAAATGCTATGCCTTTTGATTGAATCAAAAATGTTGAACAAGGTCATGTATTAACATAAAACTGTTGTTGTTTTTGTATTGTATTGTCAAGAAAGCATGGTGAAATCATGTTTATAGATTTTGAACAACGTCCTATTTTACACTAATTTCATAACAGTGGATCTATGAACATATTGAATAAAGAATAAAGTTAAACATTTAAATGACAAATAAAAATGAAATTAATTGAACAAAAAAACAAAATGTTCAAGGCTAATTAGAAAAATAGTTTTTGTGAATAGCAAAAGAAGTTTAGCGGCAATTTTCAACAGAAACAATTCCGAGATGTTTCGCCAAATATATATGGAATCGTTGTAAATACTAAAAGAAACCATTATAGTTCTTTAAAAACCAAGCGTTATAATTATATAAATAATTTGTGTTTATAAAGAGATTTTTAAAACAAAAATTGCACTCTATGTATGAATGTAATGGGCAAAACTAATGAAAGTTTGCTGTCATCGTACATCTGACACCATTTTTGGAACGAAAATTTCTAAATTTAAATGTATATAAAAATCTTTTTATTTGTAATGTAACACAAAATTAATATGTTTTGCAAGACAAAAACAGAAAATAAACAAATTTTATTTATTTTTTGAATGTCAACAAACAAACAGTTTTTGGATTTTGTTTTAATAAAATTGGAACGAGAACGACCAATTACGATCAATTTTGATTAAGTAAGTAGTCAACTTAAAACATAATTATATTGCATAATATTAAACTGCATATTAAACTAAAAACCCAGCGCTGTTTATAAAAATAACTTGTATTTATAAAGAGATTTATAAAACAAAAATTACATTTCATAAGACCAAGATATGGCTGCCATTGATCAAACGTATTTACTTTGATTTTTAACCAAAGTGCATGGCATCCTATAAATACTAAATGAACAAACAATTATTTTTCATAATATTAAACGGCAAACACATACCATTATTTTTCTTTGAAAAACAAGCGCTAATTATGTAAATAACTTGTATTTATGAAAAGATTTATAAAACAAAAGTTGCACTCCATTTATGAAGGTTGAACAAGATATGACCGCCGGTGTTCAAAAATATTTTCTTTGATCTTTAACTAAAGTTCATGTAATCCTATCAATACTAAATGGAGAACAAATACTTTTCATAACATTGAATGGCAAGCACATACTAATATTTTTATGTAAAAAGCAAGCGCTAATTATATAAAAAACTTGTATTTATAAAAATATTTATAAAACAAAACTGCATTCCATGTTGCACTCTTGAACAAAATTCAACATGGAATTCTTTTTTTTTCACAAAGAAAAACAATTAAATTTTATAATATCAAATTGCATACACTTACCTTGTTCTTTTCTTGTAAAAAAAACAGTAATTATGTAGATATCATGCTTTTATAAAGAAAAATTAATTTTTTTCACATTTATAAATGATAGTGCGCTAGAGAAGGAACCTAATAGGGCCATTGTTCAAAAGTGCATCAAATAGTAATGCCCTGACTGCACAGCGAAACACTAATTTTGACACCCTGATAAATATCTTACAATATTTTCTCACAAAAAAAGATAACTTATAGAATGATAACATGGATACAGAATTAATAATAGCCTAATGAACACTACAATCTTTATGGGAACATAGCCTATTTATTTTCATTTATTGTTTTATGGGGCATTGACAGTAAAGTTGCCAAATAATTAAATTTCAACTGTCCAAGAATAACTTATAATGCTTCACCTTATAATTAGTTGAATTAGACAATTTTTTTTCATTTCACAGAGAAAACTCAATTCTGTATTTCATCAGTCTTAACTACATAAATATACTTAAGACAGCGTTTTGGTTAGAAATGCCAAGAAATAAAAAAAGAACATAAAATCCATGTTAGGATAATTTATTTTACCGAAGTTAAAAAATGTTTTATAGAACACAAATTTTAGACATCATATCCTTATGATATGGATATAATTAAACTAATTTGTGAAAGTTTAACCTACCTGGCTGATCTATTATTTAATCTAGAGCGTATCTCCCAGCGTTGCCAGATTGGTATGACTCAATTTCTGGGTAAGATTCCTGTCTCACCTTTGTAAATCATCGAACGCTATCAAATGATTTTGTTTTCGTACAAGTTATATTTTTATATGTGTTTTAGACATGAATACATTGTATTAAAATGTTTTATATATTCATATGCAAATATTCAATGAAATTGAAATAAAATTGAAATTCAATTTAATTAAACATAAAGTTTACACGTGTTCATCGTACATCTGGCATCACATAATAATGGTTGTTGTTGGGTTTTTGGAGATTCTAACCTGATTGCTCTATTAGTCCACATTTCCCTGTTTTTTTTCTTCTTTTTTCCAATTCGTCAAGTTCTAAGGGTTTTGAAACATTTTTCTTTTCTTAATTTGTATTTTTATTATAACCATGTCCTTTTTTCAAATAGATTTACATTTTTGAGACGGGAGAATAAAAATTGTACGACCACACTGTTAATTTGACTTAATTCTTCTGCAGTGAAGTTTCCTCCTCCAAAGAGGACATGTTCCGTTAGCTGCATGGTTTCCAAATATGTCAGGTTGTCTTGATTGACTCAGGAGTGAACAGTGGTAACTATGCAGCCTGAATCAAATTAAGAACGTATGGTGTATTGCTTTAGGCATCATACAATGAACACATTCATGTGTGAGCTCAGAATGTTGTTCTATGAAAGTGAGCGTTCAAACATATACAAGTATGATCTGTTCTCAGTCTTGCTGGGAGAAGTTTTAAATTTCTAAATGGGTGATTTACTGTAACCTTCCCCTTCCCATCCCCCAGGTTTCTCTATGTGATCTTATATAGATCATTTATGTTTCATATCCTCAGCTGTTTTTTCCTTCATTTATTTTTTAAATCATTGTGAATTTGTTTCAAACCACTAAAGCTAGGCAAATGTAGAGACTGCTTTCTCAGGGTATCTGTAAATGTATTTCCTTAAATGCCATAATGAGATATAATATAATACAACACAAGATTTATCGAGTACAGATGGGTTGCTCATTTTTTTAATCCAAAATATAACAAAGGAATTATAATTGTCATTGGTTTTAATCCATTCTAATGCATTTAACACTGCCTGGAGCTTAGCTGTCCAAATTGAATGGCATTCTTCTATTCTAAACTTAAATCTAGCATCGTCCACTTGAGGAATATCGCATAGCTATAGTCTTATCATCAGGTTTAGATTTGGAACCATCAGTGTATATTTGAGTGTAGTTTTGCAATCTAAAAAATAATGACATCACGAACATAGCGTGTAGTGTTTTAGATAGGAGCACATATGTTGCATTTAAAATTAAAGTCTAACCCATGTGGGGAACATGATTCCATATACCTTGTGCCAATTCATAAATTTTGAGATTTACAGCCCTAATGTAGTTCTCACTTCTAGCTATGT
>JARUHE010311196.1:0-12031 GCA_031471125.1 Archaeomysis grebnitzkii | reverse complement strand
GTTCAAATTCTCAATGAAATAGCCTTAGAGCGGACTCGAACCGGTGCCAGTGAGATTTGCTGATGCAGCATTAATCTCTAGACAGCGTTCGAATCCACTCGGCCACCATCTCTCTTGGATGGTTAGAGATTGTCTAAGTGATATATTTGGTAAATAAAATATCATCTAAATGAAAAGAGAAAGGTCGATGTGGCGGAAATGAGGATGTTGAGGTGGATATTGGGAGTGTTGATGAGAGACACAGTGAGGAATAAACATCGGTCAAAGTGACTGAACTGTCAAATAAAGAACAAAAAAACAAAACTGAGGTGGGTTGGATACCTCACAAGAAAAGAAGAAGAAACATAACATTTAACAAGGGAAACGATGAACATGGAGGTGGAGAGTACTCGGAGAAAGGGAAAGACCTGGTAGACGAACTGTTTCCGTAATGACATCATATAAAAGAGACTTGTTGTTGTTGTGGGTTTTATTTTGGGGCAAAACACAAGACATCTAGGTTTCGCCCTTGTAATCCAAGTTAGATTCTAAAGGCATTGACAAAAGTTTCCAACTTGCAAAAGAGACTTAAAATAAGCAGTAGAATGGATAAGGGAAAAGGCTGAGGGGAAAAAAGGAAACTCGGCGAATGTATAAATTACTATAAAGAGGTTGTGGTCTACAATTACTTTAATTTATCAAATATATGCTACAATTACTAATGCTAGAAGTTTGAAATGCAAGCCTTAATTCAAAGACTTTGTTGTTTGGTTTAAATGTAAACTAGAATATTTTCTTAAAACAAAATAAAATACCACTTACACAGGTACAGTCTAATCTGAATAATAATGGTAACAGAAAAATAACTACAATTTTTGTTCTTACAATTATCTTAATACATATCATAGAATTAAAACTCAATCTAAATAAACAAATTATGAATTTAATGAATACATTGTTGAATAACGAAACATTAACTCGGTGGTAAGATGGTGACTATCTCTATCTTTTTTTGTTGTTTTTGACGGCTTAATACAATGACATGTACTGATAGGGCTGGGTATGAGTCGTAGGTTGGGCCCTATAAGTTGTTACACAGAAAATATATCGGCCACGTTCTCTTAGACTTTGCAATGTCCTAGAGATTTTGGAAAGATAGATTATGGGTCCAATGAATGGACTTAGGTCGGCAGACATGGTACTCCAACACACATCGTGTGAAAATTTTGAAGGTCTTTAATAATGATCATCACCTCGTAGTTGCATTACTGATGTTGTATTTCAAGTCCCGCAAAGTTCATGAAAAAAAACCTTTGAGCATTGATCTTGAAAAACCCGCTTGTCAAAATGAGTTTTGATAGAGGTAAATAGTTTTTATTAGGTACTTCAAACTTTCGAGCATTCCGAAAATGGTTGGGACACCTTAAAAAGGAAACCCAGGGTGCTGCTTTTCGCAAGACCTATACAAAGCAACAACCATGTATGACATACGTCATACAGAGAGCTGGTTATAGGTTTGATAACGCATTGGCTAGATATACTGAAGAAAGTTTCAATAGAAGTGAACTATGTCCTGCCTACCAGACGTTTACGCTCCTTATCGACTCCTGAGATCGATACACTGCTAAACAGTGATGATACGGTTGTAGTTGGCACATAGGGTGCAGATACAAACTAGCAAACTACTTTGAATGCCTGTAAGTGTACAAAGTTCCGTCGTCTGCCGCTTGGATTCTGCTTGTCATGATGCTTACCCTCCCAACAAATAGTGACGAGAATAGTTTCTGAACTGAGGGGTGGAAAGGCTGCGAGAATCTGTGGGGTCTCTGCAGGGATGCTTAAGGTGGTAGCAGGCAGTATGACTCGATGGTTGCACGGTGCTATCATACATTTGAAATGTGGCCCTCCGGTGTTGTTCAGCGTGACTGAAGAAAAGGTGCTCTTCACTTTTCTCTTTAAGGAAAGGGAGATCGGAGAACCTGAAAAAACTATTGTGGTATTACGTTCCTATGTGTCCCTGGTAAATTATTTGCACGTTTCCTGCTATATCGAAATCGCGATTATTAGATCTCCATTTTGCGTCCTGAGTAACTATACTCACATAAGAGAGGTTAACCATTAACATAAACCTAGGGCTCAGAGTTCTTATTGAGCAGCGATTTGAATATTGGGTGGACTTATGTCGATTTCAAAAAGATTTTCACCTCATAGACAGGGGAGCAGCTTGGGATATATTTTATAAACCTGGGATTTCAGCTATAAGATACAGGAACTTATATATTCTCTTTATATAGACTGCAATAGCGCTGTCAAGAATAGAGAGGTCACATCGTAGTTTTTCCTCCCATGTCCAGGATGCAGAACTACTATATTCACTGGAAGTTAATGCAGAAAGAGCACACGAATGGGTAGCTGCTCGCAAAGGATGATAGCAAATGTTTACCGAGGCTACGTGCTGCCCTGCGGATGCCCTCAATAATAAAATTAACGCTTTAATGAGGTAATCTTTCAGTAATTGAATCTAAAACATTATAAATACCGATCAGTTAACTATATAAATGTTGCACCATTTGTGACATTTTGAAATTTGAAAGTTTAATTTGAAGACATTTCCAAAAAAATAATGAAATGAAAAACACAGATCAATTTCATCGAATATTTAAGGAAAATAAATAATGCAGAACTTTCGTGCGATTGGTCTTGACATCATTTTTGTTTGCCTTCCATTAAGATGTCAAAATAAGCGATCGTATACGCCATCTTGTTTGATTAGCACACTTTCAAGGATATGCGTTCTGATCTACTCTCGTGTTGACATCTCGACTGAATCTGAATACAAAATTTTTCATGTTCAATTTTTTATTTTAGTTACTGACACTTGATAATGATAATGATGACAATAATGATGGTAATCAAGAAAATAATGTAAATAATCTTGATGACAATCACAATACCATCGAGGTTGATAATGATAATGATAATGACAATCTCTTAGGTGAAACTTCTTTTACTAATTCAGATATTTCTCCTTTCATTATCATGTATATGTGTTTATTTCTTTGTTTCATTTGCTCTATTTATTTTATTCATTCTATTTATTCTGTTTACTATATTTATTTGATTTATTCTATTTATTTGACTAATTCTATTGTATTGTTTTATTTTACTTTATCGATTTATGCTATTTATTTTATTTGTTTGTTTATTTGATTTATTCTATTTATTTGATTTATTCTATTTCATTGATTTGTTATATTTTATTGATTTATTCTATTTATTTTGAGATTTATTCCATTGATTTTTTCTATTTCATTTATTATTTTCATTTGTTTGATTAATTTTATTTATTTGATTTATTCTATTTATTTTGTTTCTTCATTTATTTGATTTATTCTATTTTAATGAGTTATTTTATTATGCATTATTTATTCTATTTAGTTTGTTTATTTATTACTGGAGTGAATACTATCAGTTGTGACTCTCAAAACCCCAAACTGATAATTTAAAAAAAAATAGTTGCACCAATACTTTTAATGCTTGGTAACAAAACCCAATTTTCTCATTTAATCTACAATTGAGAAGTAAATTTGTTTACCCTGAGTCTTACACAATTTTGCTGGTAAGTTTTTTTTTAATTGATAGAACAAGAGTTACATTACAAATGGGTATAGTTGATTATTTAAAAATAGATAAGTTCCACAAAGAAACAAATAAAATGAGTCATAACGAAGTCGACAAATATTCCAAGTTGGTAGAAAGGTCTAGCAAAGAAGGCAAAGACAAAAATAACCAAAACAGCCACAACAAATTTGGTGATCCCCTAGACTTAGAAGGCATGGGATCCTGAGGGGCGTTACCTAAACTTTAAGAAAAACTAACAACATCACAATACGTTGATTTTGAAGACCATTAACGCATCTCTCCCAAAACGTGAGGTCGAATTTTCAAGTTGTTCACATTATTATCGATAATAAAGATTAACCCTTTAACACCCGTCATTTTCATCATTAGTTTCAATGTGTTTTATTTTATGGAAAAGTTTATCAATGCTCAAAGGGTTTCAGATTTTCTTGTCATAATTCAATAGCAAATGTTATTTGATCAAACAAGTAACATAAAATATACATCCTGTCAATACCATAACTGTTTGTTATTTAAATGTAAATATTTATTAAAAAGTTTTATTTTCTCTAAGATGGAAAAATACAATCATTGAAACAAAGGTTGATAATATTTTGTTCAAAAATTAAAGAAAAATAATAAATGGTTTTCGTTTTTATAATTACAGAAACATTGTTCTACGCTTTAGGGTGTACGTCAACTATTTTCTTGAGTTTAATATAAAAAGGAAATTTTTAAACATATCTTTTTAATGACGGTTTTGCTCATGCACTTATATACGTAGTTTGTATGTCTACCGCGCCTTTACAACGTTCGCCTAGTTAGGCAACAGGCTATCATATAGCCTTGTTGTCGGGGAACGGTTGGTTCCAACAGCTGTTTTATATGTGAGACTGATATCGACATCCAAACTTGAATATGGTACCCTATTGATTGTATTTACGGTACGGTACGAAAACTATTATTATACAAAACTACCTTCATCCCACATCACATCAACCCAGACAAGTTGAATACCGGATGAAACCGTCTTGTATGCGGTGTTAACAGCCAGGTATCATGTGATGCTCCCGCTGGTAAATTATTGTCACTATCGACAATGTCAGAGAACACCTTAGGTGTGAAGGGAGCCCCGGTGTAAAAATTGTGTCAAAGTTAATGGGGGGATAAAAAATAACAAGATAATCGACATAATGCTTGGGGTAGGGACACTAGGGTGGGGTGAAACTAGCATAAAATATGTTTTTCTTGATTTTTGCTTTGCCTATAGTTAATAAAATTCCAAACATTAGTATAAATATAAATATGGAGTTTCAGGCGAATTGAAAAATGTTTAAAAGTAGCGCAATTCCTTTGAATATTTTGAGTTTAATCAAATTTTTGACATTACAATTTAAATCAATAGCTAAATAAAACGTTGAATTCATCCAGTGCTATTGAGGAACCTTAATTCTCGCACTTTATCTGTACCTACAAGTATCAAATTGGGGTCAATGGAAGATCGTCTTTATCCGTAGTTGTTCGTAAGTTGTAGAACCAAACTCCACAAGAGATCAGATCATCTGTTTCTCTGTTGATGTTCACCAAGTTGAATTTGTTGAATTTTCGTTGTGTTGACACTTTATACATTATTAAGTTCTGGTCAATACTCGATGCAGAGTCGTACACAAGTTTCGGGTTTGTGGAAGTACAGAGTTATTCAATACAAATGACCACTTAATGATTTCCTCACTGAAAATCTATTTCAAGTCCCGCAGGGCTCAAAAGTAGAGCCATTTGAATCTTAACTTAAGGATACTGTAACGAGCAGCGCTTACCAAAGTAAGTTTGCGATAGAGGTCAGTAGTCGTTTCAAGTCACTTCAACTTCCGAAGATGCTAAGAACTGACTGGAAAAGCTTCAAAAGGGAAACCTTGGATGCTGCTTATCGTATTTCTTGGAGCCAGGCGAAAGCAACGCAGACACATGAGCTACATATTAGGAGAAAAACATATTCCCTATCGACAGGACTCATATCAAAAAAGATAAAAAAAAGGTTTGCTATCTGAATTACTTGTGCACAAAATGTGAGGTCCGTCGCAATGATTTCGTTATCAACGACGAGGGTTGGGATCGGCCAATGCGACCTGCACGACTCGAAAGTGCCAAGCGCAACTATTCGGGCATGTGAACAGGCTTTCGGGTGCAAATCCAGTGAAGATTGCTCTATCTGGGAAAACATATCATTCTTCGAAATGTGATCACGGAAAACATCGCATATCCTGGTTGCAAAGCAGCTATATGGTTACTGCGACTAGCTTAGTTATGTAGAAGGGGACACACGTGGTCAGCTGCTCGGAGAGACTCATGAGACTGACAGTGGAGAGTTACCGACGATTCGTGCTGTCTCGGCGTATGTCCTTGTTAGTAGTAGAATCAATTGAATAAGCTCAGAAGACATTAACGAAGTTTTGTATGGTGCATTGTTTGTATCGTTAGCATGCATACGATAAACAAAAAGAGTATGATACCATATGCCAGTTTTGACCACGATACACATCCAATAGCTTTTGGGGTGAAAAATGTAAGGTTTTAGTTACATAACATAACTGTACTGAAGAGCCAATATCGCTATTAACCCATTTATTTGTATTTCCTTCTCATTTTATAGATAAAAAAGCTTTTCTTCGATTGTTTCTCAGTTCAACCAGTGAATAATTTCACCCACAAAAACCTCAACAACTTAGTATATGTGCCAATAGGTAATTAGAGGACATTATTTAACACATATTTTATGATGGACAAAGATAATATTATAAAGACAAACAAAAAGTTTACATAAATGGAATTGAATTAGGATGTTTTTTTGTTGTGCCGGCAAAACTGTTTCGTACTAACGATACCGTGCTCGTTGGGTTGGGATGGGCCAATGTAACTACTCGGGCATGTGAGCAGGTTCGCGGATGCACATCCAGTGAAAGAGGTCATATTTGGTGAAATATATCATTCTTAAAGATGCACTAACGCAGGTTTGTCCAACCTGCGGCCCGCTCAATGTTTGGGTACGGCCCACAAACATTTGTTCAATTACAACTGATGGTGCTCCTGCTCTTACTGGTAAAAACAATGGCTTTAGTACTTTATTCAAAGAATCGGTTGACCATAAGATACTCAACTACCATTGCTTTATCAACAACAATTATGTCTGTGCTTAAAAATTAATTATGAAGCAGTTGATGACTGGCCTTAGTTTGTTAAGGTTGTTAATTTCATCAGATCACGGGGTTTGAATCATCGCAAATTAAAAGCATACTTAAACGAACTTGGCAGTGAATATGAAGACGCTGTGAATATCTCAAAAGTCAGATGGCTCAGTAAAGCAGCAACCTTAAAAATATTTCAATTATTGCCTGAAAGAAAACAGTTCTTGGAAAAAAGAAATGTAGATTTTTAGAAAATGAAGAAGGGTTGAATGATTTATCTTTCATTGTAGAGTTCCCTGAAATATTAGCTGAACTTAATTTGTATTTACAAGGAAGAGACCAGTTATGTTGTTCAATGTTTGAGCGGATAAGTAGTTTTACTACAAAATTATAACTTTTCATAGCACAACTAAAATCTGGTAAAATTGTACACTTTCGTAGTCTATCTCGTAGAGACCAAAATTTTTCTGTAAACTATGAAAAGTATACTAAATTATGTGAATATTTGCTTGGAGAGTTTACAATTAGATTTTTTGACTTCAACAAGATCGAAACTGAGTTGAAATTGTTTAGTGATCCATTTTCATTTCAATATAATAAGGCGCCAGCCGAATATCAACTTGAACTGATTGAGTTGCAAAGTCGGGAAGGTTTGAAACGTTCCATAGAGAGCACACACTTCCTTTATTTTATAAGAAAATACATTCGTTCAATGAATTCAATCAAATTATAGATTTATCCAGAAAATGATTATGCATGTGGGGCAACACATTCTCTTGCGAGCAGTTCTTTTTAAGCATGAAAAACATTAAAACTGCAGAAATAAATAGGTTTACCGACAGACATTTATCAAACATTCTTAGAATTAAGAATAAATCCTTCGATGCAGTTGGAGAGGATGGTATACCAGTAGAGGTTATTGAAGCAGCTGGACCTGTGGCAATACACGGGCTACTTAAGGTATTTAATACGGCTTTTGCAACATAAACAATTCCTGAAGACTGGCAAAAAGGTATAATGTGCCCAATTGTAAAGAAAGTACTAAAGCGTGCAAAAATTATAGAGGTATAACACTGCTATCACACGCGGGAAAAATGTACACTAGAACCATTGAGAGAAGAATAAGGATATATGTAGAAAACACACTAGGAGAATGGCAACATGGTTTCAGACCAGGAAAAGGTACAAATGACCTAGTATTCATACAATGAAAATAATTTGAGAAAAAAGCTGGGAGTGGGCAAGATAAAAGTTTATTTTGTTTATCGATTTAGAAAAAGCTTTCGATAGAGTTAAAAGACAGTCAATGTGGAGGGTATTAAGCGATAACCATTATGTAATACCTAGTAAACTGGTAGGAGTCATTAAGAACTTGTACTCTACAGTAGATGCATCAGCACAGTAAAGCGCCAAGAAATGGAGAGTGGATGGTTTAACAAAGATACAGGAGTGAGACAGGGTGATGTTTCGTCGCCACTGCTCTTTAAGATATTTATGGACAAATGTATCAGAGACGTGAGAGTGAGAAGACATGGCGAATAAAATATGGTATATGCTGATGATGTTGCAGTGGTAGCGAACAGTATTGTAGATTTGCAGGAGCTGGCGAATAAGTGGCATGTCACAGTGACTCAAAAAGGTATGAAGATTAACACCGCGGCAGGAAAAACATAATTTATGGTTGTCAGTAGAATTAAATGAAGAGTATGAGGTAAGTATTAATGAAAAACCAATAAATCAGGTTACAGGTTATACATATTTGGGAATACAAATTGATGCGAGAAACATACAAGAAAAACAAATAAACAGTCGAATAGCAAAACACAATCGTGTGTATGATGTATCCTACTAAAAGATAAATATGTGCCAAAAGAGCGTAAAATAACAATATACAGTATAACACAATATTAAAACCTATTATTATGTATGTGAGTGAAGTTTGGACATTGACCAAAAGGATGGAGTCCAGGATCCAAGCAGCAGAGGGGAGAGTGTTGAGAGTGATAAGAGGAGTTACCCGAAGAGACATGCTAAGAAATACAAGAATTAGAGAAGACCTGAAAGTGGAAGCAGTAATAGATTCTATTGAGAAAGGGAAACTGAGGTGGTATGGTCATGTCATGAGGATGGAGGAAGAGAGATACGCAAAGAAATACCTGTATTGGCAACCTCAAGGTGAAAGACCAGTAGGCCGACCAAGAAAGCGATGGATAAAAGGAGTTAACAGTGCCATGGTGAGAAGAGGAACAAACTTGAGAGAAGTTAAAGAAGCAAGAATGTATGAAGACAGAAGTGAGTGGAGGCAATTTTTGAAGCATTCACCGTATGACAGATAGAAGTTATCTACCAGACGTAAAGGTGAGAGGTGAGAGTGAGAGGATGCAAATATTGAAAACATCATGGCTGGAAGACAAATTAAAAAATCTCATTGATTTCATATTGGGTAAGTAAATTTGATATATATGTTGCTAGGGAAAAAATTACAATATTTACAACGTTGAAATAAATTGTATTCACATAGTTTTGCTTTATGTTCTCATTTTTCATTAAATTGTATTCAAATTGTCTTGCGGCCCAGTGAAATATTTCTATTTCCAATGCAGCCCATTAAATTATAAGGTTGGACCTCCTTGCACTAACGGAAAACCTTGCATATCCTGGTTGAAAATTGTTATAATGCTTGATATCGAGATAGTAAACCGCTGAAAAGTTTATTTAACAATCGTTAGCTATAGAAAGTTAATATATGTTTGTTAAATAAGTTGTATTAATGCATATTAAAGAATTAAATAAAATTGAAATTAATGATACGTTTATTACGGAAAATATTTTCAGCTAGTATGTTATAAAACTACAAAAAAATACAGTTACATTTACTTACATTAATATTAAAGCTAGTTCTCTACTTCCAAATTAGCAAAGACATTATCAGTTTACATTTAATACATTCTTTCCATGGATCTATCCACATAGCCTTTGTTTCAAAACAGTACATGTTCTCACATTTAAAACAGACCCAAAATAAACCTTACCTACACTTTAGTGAAGAGACATGCACAAGAAACGGAATTGCGCCTTCCAAGAAACTTCAAGGATAACCCAAAACTCCTCTATAAAAAATTAGCAATAATCAAGTGCACTGTAAAACAGCCAGGGAGACACAACTACAGACAAAACAGAAAAGGCCAAACTACTCAATGCACAATTTTACTAGGTATTCACTGGAAACACAACTGACCCATCACCACACATAAAACACAGAGCCAGAGCCAAACTATAAAACATAACAATCACACCAGATAAAGTTAAAAATCTCAAGGAGGATATTGCCAGTAGCTATGAGCCGTTGACTAAGAGGTGGCGTATACTGTGTCCTTATGAGCTACCAGAAAGCCTTTGCGAAGATGCGTCATGTGAAACTAATAGCCAAATTAGATGTCTGCAGAATTAGGGGAAAACTGCTCACATGAGTCAAACCTGGTCCTCGGTCCGCAGTGAAATGTCACACGGTTCTGTTCTGGGCCCCATACTCGTCGTCTAATACATTAATGACATCACAAAAATACATTTCGTCTTCAGTCAAACTTTTTACTGTGACATCAAACGTATCGACGTGTCGGAAAAACCAAAACGGACAACAACTTCTGTGGATCTGACCAATTGCAAGCAGACCTAAACAAAATAAATGAATGGCAAAAAATGGGACATTGTTTTCAATGAAAACAAATGCAAGATCATGCACATTGTTGATCCACCTTCTAATCATACATACCACATGATCAAAAGGTCAACAACAACGGAACTGCAAAGTGTCGAGTCTAAAAAAGACTTAGGTACAAAAGTTTGTAGTGATTTGAGGTGGACTGATCAGTGCAAAGTTGCAGCTGGAAGGGAAACTGGTGTCATGAGAGAACTCAAGAACATACTTAAACACCTGACCAAATCTTGACTAGAGATAATACTAGAGGCCAGAGGTATAAAGGGCTCAAACTTCGAGTTAGCCTAAGAACTAGACCCTCATTTTTCGTAAACAGACTAATACATGTTTCGAACTCACTAAATATAGATATAGTAGAAGCAAAAAGTTAATGAAACTTTAAAAAAACTCAAAGATTGGAACAGACATGGACATGGGTACTTAACTAAGAATACTTAAGATACTTAAGAACATAGTTACACCTTTATGATATACTATAAATCACTGTATTATTAGTGTTTTTTAGTATTTTAAAACAACCGATAAAATAGTTAAGAACTGACTTTGTATGCGTTTACAGTTGACTATAAGACTATTTTCTTCCGACCGGATGTTAGTAGTTAAAAAAGTGTGAGTCTCACTAGGTTGAGTGTACCATTATTTCAAATATTATTTTTAATATATTCAATTTTTTTATAAAGACCTGATATATTTGCTTTGTGTGTAGGTGTTATCACTGACATCCATGTTTTCATCTATTTAAAATATTTATGTTTTTATAATTTGTATTGAAATGTAGATCACAGCTCTATACTAAACTGGAGAGCAACATAAAGTGATGATTTTATAATTAACTCAGCAAAGCTTGAATAAAAGTATAAATATTTAAACATAGATATTAATTGTCAAAGTAAACATAAATTAATGTTTGAACTGCCTTAAAAAATTCAAGATATTTACAGTTCTATTTCACTAATTAAAAACAGAAAAAAATAATTAGAACTTTCATAAAAATGTTTATTTATATTTAGTTTATTCTTTTCATACAATCTTTTTTTTTCAATTGAAGCAGCTTCAAATATTTCGTGTAATTTTTTATTTTCTTTCTTTATTTTTTAGAACAATTTGAGGTCAGTTTCAAATGTACCAGAATATAGGTACAAATTACATTCCCTACCTGAAGATTAAGCAATATTTTGCTTTCTTGAATTGGTCACCTGTCCATCTAAATATTAAGCATTCCAACGTTATTCAGGTTAACAATTTTTAACAAATTGAATTTCCTATCAATCAATTTATGACTCAGCGAACCATGCTATCCAACAAAACCTTTACAGCCTCCTGAAACAATAAGCGAATGTGGTGGTCCTAGTTGGTACCAATCCTGGTTTAGCCCATCACCAGAGCTGCATAATATTGATGACCGATAAACGAATTGCCTTTACCCTAATCATCTACTTCTACCTTCAGCTCACTGTAGCCTTGCTACCACATTTATGATATTATTAAATGTGTTTATCAAATAAATAATTATAACTGGAGAGATATATCA
>JARUHE010311186.1:0-12031 GCA_031471125.1 Archaeomysis grebnitzkii | reverse complement strand
TAAATATATATATAACATATATAAATATATAAACGAGATCAAGAATATCCTTATGAAAATCAATATCTTTAAAGAAAAAACACTAATAATACTAGCACGATAAACTTATACTACAAAAACCAATACCATGACTATTATTTGTTAGATGAGAAAATCATGAAAAATATCATATCTAAAAATACTAAAGGTATAAAAAGTGATAAAAAGCTACATATACACTTCTACTATCAGCAACAAATAACTCTTAACAAAATAGTAAAAACAATTTGTTCAATAAAAAAGCTGATATGTCTACATCCAATGTTATTTATAAATTTAGATGTCCCTTGCTACATGGAACGGTGGATGAATACATTGGCATGACATAGCAACTTGAAAAAAAGAATTGATAACCACGCTACAAATGGATCCATACTTAAATATTTTCATGATAAGCATAAACAAATCTGTACAAGGAAAAGACATTAATGAATTTATTTGACAAAATACCAAGATAATTGAAAGAGAAAATCAAAATAGACAAAGATTAGCTATTAAAGAGACTATTTTAATAAGAAAATTGAAACCATCCATCAATGAACAATATTTACAATTCGATATCACATCAAAAATTACAAGTAGTAAATGGGTGGATGAAAAATTAGAACAACACCTAGAGCTAACTAAACAAATACCTGAATTAAAAGAGATAAGCGATGCAGCTGGAAGCTTTATATCTAAATACAAAAATGTACCAATAAAATAATTATTAAAAGGATATCAAGAAATGGTACCAAAGATAATTGAAATAATACCAGAGTTGAAGGAAAATTTAAAATAAAACTAAATAAGCAAATCAAAAAACAGTAGAACATATATTCAAATGTGTCATGAAAGAAAGCTATTAAACCGTAGAATAACTACAAAACATAATACTTGAACTTATTCAAAATAATGAAACAACAAATGGCTGAAGAGCTATTGAAATAGCGAAATCTAGATTGTAATGTAAATATGTTTGTAAACACTTTAATTAAATTTGATAATAATATTAAAACTATCACCCGTCTTATTGAAAAAGCTCATACAAGATTAAAAAATTATACCATGTAGAATATCTCAAAACCTCATTAAATATATATATATATATATATATAAAACCTACTTCAAGTTTTTAACAACAAATCAAACTCATAGTGGTTACGGTCGGATGCAGATGCACATGCGCAAACTTGCATCCAAAGCTAGAAAAAATCTAGTAATTGCATCCAAAACTAGAAATAATCTGGCTCTGCATATTGTATTGCATCTATGTTGTCCAAAAAATGTCTTCAATTTCCTTGACCCCCTAAGAAATTTAATGTTAGGTAAGGTAAAGTACTATTACACAAAATAATTGAAGTATTAATATCTCATATTCAGTTCTTTTTTTATAAGACTTAAACTAGGCTTTTGCCGATTATTGTGTCTAAAGTAGCATTTAGCTGTTGTCAAATACATATATATAAATAATATTTAATGAAAATCTACTGTCCTATGTATTCAAGACTTATTTAACAGTAAATAACTACATTTATTTCATTGACCAAGTGTTTAACGAAATCAATTCATAAAAACTTTTTGGGGTGTCAAGAAAATTTAAGAAATATTTTTTTGTACAAACCTGATATAACGTTTACCGCAGTGAACGATTCTCGGTTACAAAACGGATGCAAATGCTAGAAATTTACAGTTTCGATGCAAGTTTACGCATGTGCATCTGCATCCGACCGTAACCAATTCTTACCAGTCATACGAGGCACAGATGCGTTATGCATCTATTTATCGATACATCCGTAGTTTTGACTAGACAAATACGCATCGGACCGTAACCAGTGATTTATAAATTATAATCGTTAAAAACGTTTTGCAATTAATTTTAAATCAATACAATACACTGTAGTTGTGCTAGAGTACCTTGGCTATTGCTAACACCAACCAGTACACAAATGTTTTGCCCATATGATTTTAAATCCAAATATTAAGCTAGATAGCAGATAGAATGTTATTAGTTATGGCTAAACAGTAAAAATAGACAACACCGTTGCTTTTTCACTTCAATTATTACGAGTTGCCATTGGATGTAGTAGCTCCATGTCCATCAACCAGTGTTAATAAAACAAACTCCATCGTGAATGCATGTAAACAACTGTTTGTACAATTTTATTCACATTCGTGCCTGAGAAAATACAAGCATAATGTTTAGCAAATCAAAGTAAGAAATCAGCGTGATTTGGCATCGCAACGGTAGTTGCATCTAAAAATAATTGCTTATAACACAGATGTGTACATTGACAGACACGTGACCTATGGAGGCAGAATTCTTTATTGGCAACATTTTAGGCCTACGCTGATTGCTGAAAATATTTTCAATTCATGAGCTTTCAAATGCAGTCTACATTTTTCATGAGGCTCTTTGCAAGTCCACAGTCAGTCTGTGTCTTGTCATCCAGGATTAAGTTAGTCATGCAGTCATGTTTTTTAGGCAGTTTGTATTGTTTAGTACAGTAAAACTCCTGAAATTTTAGAAAGTTCCTAAAACGTAGAATCATGAAACTGAAAAATCCTAAAATACCCACATTATTTCTATAACATAGACAACATTTCGGTCTACGTTCCAGGAGTTTTACTGTAAAAAATATCTGGTTTTCTTCAAGAAGAAACAATTTCTTTTGTTTTGAGAGACTGGTTGGTCGGTAGCTTTCATATATTTTTTGCTCTCTTTTCAGAATACACAGTCTGTTCAAGTTAAAGTTACGCCAGCAAGATTAAATGGATCGACAATTGCACAAGTGAGGTAACCCACATTCAAATAACAGAGCTTACATCACTTGTGCTAATGTATGTTATATATGGATCGACAACTGCACAAGTGAGGTAACCCACATTCAAATAACATACCATACTTGTGCTATTGTCGACCCAAACAGGTGGCATCCATGTAGTTTAGTTGACACGTGGGTACTACTTTTAAATCTGACTGATATTCTCCAACACCCTTTAGATTAGATACTATTGAAACTATCTTAAGTGTTATGTTTATTAATTGCCAAGATATATAAAAATACAACAGGAAAACAGATAAACTAGATATATTTAGAAAATAACAATTTTATAATAATTATAAAAAATCTATTCATACTTGTTAAGTTATTTATTTTCTACTCCATACAACTTCAAATAAATTTATTCAACTCCTGAAAATTCAAATATAACATTACATCAATATTATATAAAAAAAAAATCTGTATTAAAATCAAAACATTTTCAATTAGACTGAAAAAACAATACAACTAAAAAATGAACCAAATTATTTTCACTCCTTACTTTTTTGATTATTTAATTTGTGTTCATACTGTTGATGACTTCATGGTCCAAACTAATTTTCATGTTCCCAATAGATTTCAATCATGTTTACTTATTTTGTCATCAATCAAGCAGAGAATTTTTTTTGCACAAGAAAACAAACATACTTATTATCAAAGTTATAGTTCTAAAATTCAGATTTAAGTTAGTTTCTCATACACAGTTCGAGTAATCAAGGCCCTGGGTGTTCAGTATATTTACAACCCACCATTTAATATTTTATTCAATGGATAGTTAAGCACATTCGTTGTACAAACGTTTGATTAGAACCTTTATGAAGATTGATTCCAAATATCCATTTAAGCATATATTTTTGGTTGGAGTTTGAAGGTGTATTACACAGTTATTAGTGAGTTGATGTATTCTTCTCAATGTTTGATATTTACTATTTAGAACGTTACATACATTCAGGTCTTATATATTATAAAAAAGTTTGTAAACATAAGAAAAACAATTTTATTTTTGTCAACAACTAACCTAAAAAAAAATTAATAACAAATTAGATAGTGATACCATCTAGTTGAATGTGCAGTAATCATAATTATTAATTAAGCATGCATGTGTAAAGCAAATCGTATTATGCAATTAGTACAATAATGAAGCATTTAGGGTTAAAACATCATTTGATGAATTTTCACAACATTAATTTTAGGAACTTAACAGAAAACATTTGTAATAAACATAAAAATTATATAATCATTTGAATAAAGCAAAACTATATTAGATTCAAACAAGGAAAATGCATTACACTTCATGTAAAAATAAATATGCCAATTTAAATAATTCACCTTCTTTGTAAACAAATATAAGATAATCTAACCAATAATTCTGACTTGTACCTTTCGAAGGTAAAATATAAATCTGGTGAATACTTACCAGTCATATCATCATTCAAATTCTGATATTCATTACATTTACACAACTGACATTTAACAAATATTATTCAGTATTTCAAATATTTAAACCTATACTTCAACTCTATTACAACAGCAAAATTAATTCCACAATAAAGTATAACATTTAAAAATAAATACAATGTTATGTCTTTTAATAGAATTTTACAGGTTTCATTGGGAGAAAAAATTTGAAAAGAAGGTGTTAGAATTGTAAAGCATCAATTACTAGTGATTTCATAGATGTTGAAAATGTTTATTGATGTATAGCTAGATATTTGTTTTCCCGAAGTGATATCATGTTATATTTTAAAACATTTTCTATTGGAAATAAATATAAACAAAATGATCCTTATTGACATAAAAATAGTTATCTAAAGGAAAAATAAGAGTCTCAAAGCAAATTGAACTAGTCTTGTGCAAAATAATTGAAAAATTATAAAAGAAATTAGTTGAAACATATTTTCATCTGGATGTTAATCAAATAAACTTAAATTTGCATGATGCCGATGCTGAAATAGCCAAAATTAAGTCTTAACCTTATTTCACTTGCAGGGGATATTGATCACCTTTAAACTATGAAGAGTGTAAGTTAACTAGATATGGAATTGTCTTTTTCTTTGGCTACTTTCTACATTACATACAATAGTTCCTTTGGTTTAGTGTTACCCTATAACATTATTAAGTCCTATATGAAATACTAAAAATGTTCCTTATTAACAGCAACTTTCATACATAGCACCTGGATGAAGCTTACATTTATAGAATTATTTTTTTTCCATAAAACAATGAAATTATACAAGGGAATGTATTAATAATGTTTTGGAACATAATAGATTTGGAGATATACAAGTGAATGTAATAAAAAACTTTGTGGAACACAACATTTCATAAAAAAATTGGAAATATACAAGTGAATGTAATAAAAAAACTTTATGGAACATAACATTTCATAAAAAAATTGGAATATACAAGTGAATGTAATAAAAAACTTTGTGGAACATAACATTTCATAAAAAAATTGGAAATGTAAAAAATAATGTAATAAAAATGTTGTGGAGCATAACAGCAAAGCAAAACTGCATTAATAAAAATAAACAATATTTTGGGAAATGGAATTTATAAGATATATCAACAAAGGCCTTCTTATAATTTTACCAAACAAATAGTTCAACAACAAATTATTTGATTGTAGTCAATGGCAGTAAAACTTTAAATATTCCATTTATAAGCACCATAAAATAGGAAAAACATTTGAAGAATTATTTTAACTACTTAAATGTTTCATATCAAGATTTAAGAACACTTATGGTTTGAAAATTAATATGAAATAACAAACACATTTAGGTTCCAATTTTAACATATAGGAAGCGCCAATAATTTGATTCAATCAAGTCAAGACACTAAATAATTGTAAAAAAATATCAACAACTTCATAATAATTTATTCAAAATGATGATGATTATTTATAAGCAAAAAAGCAAAAACAAATATCAGTCATTGCAAATTTGTTTGAAACGTATAAATTTTTATAATTTTTGATTGACATAAATTCATCTAATTTCTTTCAATTATATTAATATTTGATTAAATATAATTTCCTCATAAAAATATTTCTATCTTTTGTAATAAAAATTTTCTATAAAATTTGATTAAACCAACCATATGTTGATAATTAAAAAATAATAATTGGATTTTTTTAAGATAAAGAAAAGGAAAAAATGATTACAAAATTAAAAAATATTTCAAAATTATCAATATTATAAAGTAAATAATGGAATGTATTTTCACTAAATCTTTACCATTAAATATTTCATGCAAATAAAAAACTGTGAGGGTGCAAATACAAATCTTATCACCATTTGAAATGAATAGTTTGTACTGTAGTTAGCAGTAAGATTAGATAGAATCCATTTTTCATATTATTCTTTAGATTCATTAGCTACTTCTGTCAGTTTTGTCTTGGCAAAATCACTTACATGAACAATTTTGTTATCATTAGTTGCAATGTGAAGATTTTTGCTCGTAACTAAAGGATTTATAAGAAAATTGTGAAGCTCTGCTATGCATGAAGAGCAAGCAGCAGCACTGTTGGCAGAGGTGGAGAGCATGTTCATCCAATACTTATTACCTGGAAACGAATTGTTGTCCATTGCTATGCTGCACACAAGCAGACAGCCACTAGGAACTTTGTCATGAAGATCTCTTTTGGAAAAATGGATCTTCACTTTTGTACCTTTGAGGTTGTCACCTGATCTTGTGCCGCAACAATTATCGGTTGAGAACCAGCTGAAATCAACATCAGAAATATGTTGACTGTCCATTTCTTTCAAGGCTTCACCAAATGCTGTGACATACAATTCGTTTTGTAATGTAGTCACTTGACACACACCAAGACCTAATCCAACAACGTGCACATATGCAGTTTTGTCACACTCCTTGGCTCTAATGCTGGCTTCTGTTAATAAGATGTTAGCTATCATTTGAATTCTAGCTTTATAGACCATTTTATTAAACAATGAATCAGATGAAATTGGGGGAAAACAATCTGGATCGCTTAATGCTTCCTTATGTAATGGCAATGATTTATTGGTCCACATCATTCCCCATTCCTTAACCATTTTATACTTAGAATTACTATCGGTGTTCTGCCACCCATACCCTTTATTTGATGTATTTTGGTCATTTGTTATAATGCAATCTTGAAACTCCATCAATCCTGGGTAATCCAACTTTGCACCAACTAGCCCAATAATTACACCTTCTGTCTCATGACTCCCATTTGTTTGAGGCAACCCTCGGTTGTGTCTCGAGCCGTTGTTCATGAAAAATGAATGCGATGAAATGGCAAAAAGAGACGACAGTTTCATCTCGTCGTATGTCATCAAATTTTGAATGTTCAAATTTGAAGATTCAGAGGAATGTCCAATTTGCTGAAAGCCACCAGATCCTTGAGTCTTTCCATCTTTCAAAATGTAATTTTCTCCAGGATTGTAATATACCAAAGGACGACATTCAATTAGTCTGTCTACTAGGCCAAGAAAATCAATGTTGCCATACAACTCTCTGAGAAAAAATTTACAAGTAATTAGAATCCAATCAAATTAATTTATTTTCGTTACTTTATTTTTATTATTTGACGTGTTTATGCACCGTTAGAGAACACCTCTATTCAACTATTTTAAACTAATAAGAAATATTTACAAACATTGGTCCATGCGAAACAATTATATGACATGACAAAAAACTGAAATGTTAAAGTATAAATACTTCTTTCATTTTTATGACTTTTAGAGTAAAAAAAATTGAAAAAATTATCTTATTGATATTCATAATTTATTGTATGATAATCCAACAAAAACATTTTTAAATAAATTAGATGGAACCCATAAAACCCAACAGGCTGCACCCTAGACACTAATACACATCTACACGAAGAAACCAAATTACTCCCCATCCAGACTTATTTACAATTACACGCATCCCGACACCCAAATAACACCAGATATATGAAACAAACTATCTTCAAAAACAACAACTACACCACAAACAGAAATACCATACCAAACGATAAAACAACATAGGAAACCAATACACACACACATAGTAACAAATTATACCAGCACCATACAACTGAACAAAGTATTAAACAGAACAGCACCACACATAAACAATATCGAACTAACTCTCTCACACAACATACGCAGAGCACTGACACAACTCAGAACAAATAAATCCCCGCACCTACTTGATTACTTCCACAAGATTGCAAAAAAACTACACCCCTCTTCAAACTGCTTATTGTGTCAACATAACACACACAACACTACCCATCTGTTCACATGCCCGCATGTGTGGACGGACATGCCCGATGGTCAGACCTGCTGGTGGGGGTTGGACCCACCGGTGTGACTGTGCTGTCCTCACTGTCGAGGACATCAAGAGCAGAAAGGAACAGAATTTAATTTTTCCTCTTGTGTACAACAATATAGTTGCAAGAGTAAAATTTAAAATAAATTTATGTTAAGTAGACTGAGTTAGAAACTCCTCTTTCTCTGTTTGACCCAAAACTTCTTTTAAATATATTGAATTAGAAACTTGCCTTTCTCTCTTTGATCCATGACTTCTTTTAAATATATTGAATTAGAAACTTACCTTTCTCTCTTTGATCCATGACTTCTTTTGAAGTGTAGAAATTTAACAAGTAAAGGCACAAGATTTTCATGAATCACAGGGTAAGTCGAATTGATAAGTTCTTCCAATTTTTCTTTTGATTCACCTTTCTGTGAAAAACAAGCACAAGAAAACACAAGAAATTTAAAGCAGACCTCCAACATTTTTTGCTCTAAAATTAACAAGTTCAAAAACTCTCAAAACCTATAACCATTTGAATTCATTAAATTAATTAAAATAAATAAATAAATTAAATAATATTTGTAAAAGTTTCAGGTACTACATTACAACTTCAAAATATTATTTATGTTTCTTTGTATTGCTTGTTTTAGATCGACAAGTTGTTGTTTCCTTACAACTGCTAGATAGCCTGGCACAATGAGACTTTTGATTTTGAATCCCCTTAAGTCAGTGTCAGGTAATCATGTGAAAATATAAAATAAACTTGTTACAAATAAAGCAGATCTTCAGCAAATGCAGTGCAGTGCAGCCCTTCCTCGTAAGTTTAGATAACTTGAGAAAGTTAACATTATATGAAAACCAGTTTACTTTGAAAATAAATATTTACAAGTGTGTATGCCCATAAAAACCTGTTTACTTAATTAAAGTGAAGTTTTAAAAAATATTTCCTTACACTTCTTTGAATTAAGCAAATAAAAGCTGAAACCAAGTATCAATGTCTTTGAACCATTTAGTAGCTATATATAAAATTATTGATCTAATGAACATAGAAATTTAAAACTATAAAAAAAAAATTAATTTTAAGTCCAAATAGTTCATTAAAATGGATATTTTAACAAAAATATTTAATTAACGAGCTCTTTAGAATCAGAAGTTCTCCATTTAATTCTAACCAAACAAATTTGTAAAATCAAAAAGAGAATGTTTATTCAGCTCTTGAAGTTTCTAACACTAAGTTCATAAATACCAATATAACTATTTATCAAACAAACTGAAAAGTTTGAAAAATAATTATCAAGTAAATATTGTTTATAATGCATATGTCTCTAATTTATAAGAAAATAACATTGCTCAAAGATAAAAAATATTGGTTAGTTTTTTTTAGTTAGTGAAAATAGTTGTCTACACCCACAGATTCCTCTATTAAGCGGAAACCAGAATAAGTCCAAAAAAAGGCTGATTGAATGAAGTTGCCTTAGTTGGGAAGAATTAGGACAGGAAATGATGGGGTGTTTTATAGAATGTAAATGGCTCGACACTAGCACAAGTGAGGTAAGCTCTATGTTATTTGAATGTGGCTTACCTCACTTGTAGTATTGTTGATCCAATATAGTTGGCAGTGTGGTGTTGTATGATTATTTTGTGATTATGCAGCTTTCAAACACTGATTTATTCAGATAAAGTTGAAGATGTGGGAGTAGAACTTGGTATTTTTTTTGTTTTAGTATGGAGGATGGGTGATTTGGTAGTTTGGTCATGGCAACAAATTGAGTCCATCCCATGTCAAGGGGAACTTTCATTGGAAATTATTTTGTCTATAGTTGTAGATGTGATGATGGGGAATTTTTTGTATTTCTAGTGGCAATCATTATTTCATACTTGAATGTGAGAGTATAGGACAGTGTGAAATAATTGGTGTTTTATCTTGCATTTTTGAAAATTCTTGTTGGCAAAAATGCAGAATAGCTGTCCCGATATGTTTGGGCTGGTGCTACAAGGTTAAATTTTGTTGAGAAAGAGTCTCTTCATGGTTTAAGATAAGGGATATGGGACAATATGAGGATGGGGTTTTTGCTGATTTGTTTGGTTTCAGGATGGGGATAATGCATATATTTTCCCATTTTACATATTTTTTTCAATTTCAACTTCCAAAAAGAATTATAACGACAAGAAATATAAATACCTTATGCAAAATCTCAATTTTAGCAGCTTGGACCGGAAACTTTTTTGGAAAGGCTTGACTATTTTTAATGATTTCATCTATTGAAACTTTTTCAGGCTTTTTGATGTCAATCAAAGACTGTAATGTTTCGGAGTAAAGTGGACATACATTCTCTTCATTCATTTTATTGCTGGAAAAAAATTGGATGTAAAAGATTATTTGTCAATCATTACAGACAAATCTTTTAGTAATACGTAGGACTGAAAGGGTTAGGTTATATGAATCAAAAGTAGCCCGAGTGAGGTAAACTCTATGTTATTTGAATGTGGGTCACCTTACTTGTGTTATTGTCTTTCCTTATACTATATAGCAATGTGCCAAATTAATTTTTTTAACTCACAGTCTGATAAATTGAGTCCTTTAGGACTGTTTATTACATTATTACTTGTTTTATACACTCATTGGGCAATAAATTTTCATAAAACATTAGATATACTCAATTGAAGAGAATTAGGCTATTTTAAAATATTTTTTCACAAAATTCAATTCTTAGAATTTCTTTTTTCAAAAAATTGAAAAATTAACTCTGAGAGTTCTTGAATTGATTGATCTTATTTGGCATATTGCTATATGCCTTATTAAATCAAGAGTGAGTAAACTTTATTAGTTTAAATTTGAGACATGTGACCAACTAAAAAACATAAAAAGTATTGTTTTAAGCAAAAAAAAAAATATGTAGAGTTGGATCGTGCAGGGTCAAACTTTAAACTTTCGTCTGTGGAGTCTTAAGTTTCTTTATAAAGATATGAGCATTGTGGCTTTTGGCTACATGGTAATGTCTATAAAAAATATTGAAGGTTATTTAGTATTTTTTTTTCAATTTAAAAAAAATGCATCAAACCTTTTTGACCCCGCACAGTGTGGGGTCAAAGGGCGAGTTCTTTTTAAAAGGACTTTTCTATGGTTAATCATGCAGAAAACTTACTCCTCATAGCTTGTTGAGCAACATCCTTTTCTCTTTCCAATTTTGGTTTGTAATTTAGCTTTTATACATTTTTTTATGAAATTATGTCCTTCACAGAAAAAATAAAAAAATAAACATTTTTTTTAGGTTAACACAAAACCTACTTTCCTTTGTTATTATTTACTTAAATGTTAAGTAATCACTTAAATTGTGTTATTCTAGCTAGTTCTACAGCTTATTATTGCCTACTTCCAGCATTTGTTACATTTGGGTACACTAAACATTCCCAGATTGTTAACGGGTTCCAGTGGCGAAATAATTTCACAGATGTCTATTTATAGGTAATCATGAATATCCTTATACTGAGGCCATTTCCAGGCATGAGTGCTTGTTTTTTGCATTCAAGAGACAGATACTGTCTTTTTTCAAGTTTTTTTTACTTGTCCTGGGAAATGATCCCTCATATAGTATAATCACATATCCATCTTCTTTAAAGTTGCTTATAGCTGCATTTAAGACTTCTTAAACATTAGTATTTTCACTATCAAATAATTATTAAGCAATTGAACATCAGTTACTAGTGTTGGGACGATTCCTAAATTTTGGCCGATTCCGATGCCGATGCCAATTCCGATTCTTATATAATTGAATTATTTATTAAATGTACCTGCCATGATGATAGGAGCCACTGCATACAAAAAAACTAAAACACATAATTTTGAGATTTTAAGCTATAATTATTATTTATTAACCATTAATAAAATTTGTTAGGTT
>JARUHE010311175.1:0-12033 GCA_031471125.1 Archaeomysis grebnitzkii | reverse complement strand
AATATATATGTTTTCTTTAAGACATTTTTTATTGAATATTATTGCATATTTGCAATTTATCAATTTTTTTTGGCCTTTTCCAGTTTTCTTAATAACTGCTTTTGATTATTAGGCAAGTTAAAAATAATGTTGACCAACGTCATTTTTATTGTTTATTTTTGCCTTAACTAGTTTTGATAGAATTATCTAGCATGTTCTCAAGGGGAGTTATATTAATGCAATGGTTAACATATATAAATATAAAGAATAGACGTTATAAATTAATACACTGATGGAAGGAAGAGCTAAGGAAGTAAAAAATAATATTTGCAACAACTGAAAGCTTAGGCAAAGTTATAGCCAGCGCAGGTTTAGCCGCTATTGAACGAATGCATTGTATGGATGCACGTCTACCACTAGGTTAATGGTTGTTGAAATGGTCAATTGATGATTGTTGGGGCATTAATGTCAATTTCTTTTTCACTTTTGCCCTCAGCCATCCAGGGTTCGCTCTTCAAACCTCGTAAGGAATAGAACCTTATCCAAAAGTTGGATAAGGCTTCATTTTTCAAGTAGTTTAAACCCTGGATGGCTGAGGTCAGTAGTTGAAATTTTCCTTCACATTAATGCCCAATAATCATAAACCAGTGTTCACCCGAGATTGATTTATGATTGTGGTTACTTGATCTTTCAATTTATTTTTCTCCAAGGATTGTAATCATACTTCAGATTTCATTTTTGATATTCCGATAATGATATATTTTATCATTTCATTATTGTTAGATATTTTACACTCTTTGATTTTCAATGTTTTTTAATTGGAATAGTTTTTAACAATTATATTACTTTTTATTCGATGTTTTTATTGTTAGGTTATCATTTATAAAAACTAAATATATTTTGTTCATTTTGTATTTTGATTGGAATATATTCATTTTTAACAACTAGGCTATATGTTTTTGTTGACTTGAAGTTTTTTTTATTGTTACCCAGTCTATAACTTTCCTTGTATTTTCCTTGTATATTAATAGTTTAAGCTCGTTATTTACTATTTATAGTTATTTTGGCACATTTTTCTTTGATTTAATGAAGGAAAGCCGAGGTTCATACGAACCTAAGACTGTTTTTGTATTTTCTACTGATTTAGTAGATCAAACGATTATATTTATTATAAGAGTCCATATTTTGTATAAAGTTAGTAGATAAAACAAACCAAAAATTACTTGGACTATCTCCCTCCTCATTAACCGGCCAAATTAAGGTCGGAAGTTGTAATGTTATTACCGCTTGTCTCCGTTTAACTTTGTATTGGCTCATGTGTTCTTTAAAAATCTAACACGATTTTTTGAAAAAAAAAACGTAAACAAGGTATGAAAATAGGTGTTTGAGCCAAGGAAAATACAAGCTTAGCCAGATTAAAACAGTTAATATCCAGATTCGATACGAAGAAAGTTGTAAATCGGGTGTATGATTGTCTTGTATACTATTTATAAAATTTAAATTGTTTTTGTTCGTTTGATGTTTTTCATTAGTAGATGATTATTATAAAAATTATATATATAATTTTTACGTTTGATGTTTTTTTTATTATAAAAGTTAATTATTTATTTCATTTGATTAGAAGAAATTTTTTTTTAACAATTATATGTTTTTTTATCATAAAAATTATTTTTTTTTATTTGATTAGAAGATTTTTTATTAGAAAATATATTTTTTACCAATTGTTTTTTATTAGGGTAAAGCGGGGTGAAATCTCCGTAATTTAGGGTTCTTAACTTTTTTACCAAATAAACTTTCATTTTAACAACAAAATAATTAGCAAACTTTTTTTTCAATTTCGCGCCGATTTCTTATCGCACATCGGGCGAAACCGTCACAATATTTTTTAACAGATTTTTAATTGACATAGATTCTTTTTGTGTACAGATGTATCTTATTATACATATAATAGTACTTACAAGCCTTCATTTAAACTAGGGGTGTGCCGAAGCTTCGGCGCTTTAGCTTTGGCTTTGGCCTAAGCCGAATCCAGGGGCAATTTTTGCCGAAGCTTTGGCTTCGGCAGACTATTTTAAACTCAGCTTCAAATACTGATGTGGTGTTTTTAATTATTTCTATAATTGTTTTTCTTCTAATTGTTAAATCTTAATTGTAACTTGATTACTATATATATATATATTAGCTTTCGCATTAATAATTGTATGTGTTATATTAAGATTATAGTTGTCAAACATAATATAATGAAATGAAGGTTTATAATAAAATTGCAACTTTTATAATTTGAGATGAAGTACATAAATTAAAATATCCATATTGAAACAAAACAACATTTTATATAGAAAAGGCTTGGAGGAACATATACTTGTATATAGTGATACATCATGCTAGAGTGTTGTTAAACTGTGACAAAGTCGATTACTACTGATTGTTAGGCTGGAAGTGGATGTTTTTATCAAACAAAAAAATTTCACTCAAGTTGAAAACTAATCCTATTTTTTGTATTTTGTTTTACAATTTTTTTTGTAAAATTAATATTTAAGGACATTAATCTTTTTTCTTTTTTCTAGACATATTATTTTTTGAAATTTTGAATTCACAATTTTTTTTGTAAAATCAATATTTATTGATATAATAAGCTTAAAATCTTTGGTTAAACTGGACATTTTGGAGAAAAATATTTTTTTTAAACTCTTTCTATAAATTTTCATATTAAACATAAATTGTTTATACAATTTTAAACAATATTTTTCCGTGTGTGTTTTCCTTTAAAATGAATATTTATTAAAACAAGTAAAAGTAAATGCTACCCATTAAAAGCTGTGTATGTATGTTAAAAAGTTTCTAAAATGTTCAATTTTTTAGTACAATTCTATATAGTATTATATTAACCATTTTCTTTCATTTGTTTATACCAACAATATTTCTAGCCTTATTTTCATGTGGCATAAACTTTTGCAATGAAAAATAATTTCTGGCTACCACCTAACTATTTATATTTTATATTAATATGTCATCATAATAAACTTTATTAGGAAGAGTTGTCATTAAATATCTAGTTTAATTACAACAATATTTATTGATTTATTGGTATTTTCATAACAATGTTTAGCTTTCTTTTCATGCTAAGAAGCTGTGTTCAGCAAACATTTTTTCTATTGTTCTATTGTAATGAGAAACATGTTTAACTAAAGCCTAGGCATCAATAGTTCTAAAAAACTTGTCTCAATACAAGATTCTTGAAGTGTTTATTATATAGTTTTACATGAATTTGGCCATTTTTGAACATAGTCTTATTTTGATTGAAAGTTCTGATTGTGGAGATAAAAAACTGTTCACAATCTTTTTTCATACTTTGTTCTTGCTTATGCACCAATGGATTGGAAATAAAGTATACATGAATAGTCTGTAAGGTAAATTTTTGATATAACAACGTTTTCCTAAAAAAACAATAATTTTGAATATTTTTTCTAAGTCTAATTGCTTTGAACATAAGTCTAAGCAATATTGTTCAAAGAAAAATTGTTAGTAAAATTTTAATTTCTTCCATTTTTTTTTTTACAGATTTCTATATATAATTATGTTTTTAGCAGAGACATAATATGCTGTTCGATGAGTTATTCTTGATTGTTAGACGAGTTTTTGTTAATGTTAGGAGTTTACCAACTTGTGTTTTTTCAAAAGTATACTAGACACTTTTTATTTTAAAGCAATTATCATGCAACTATCATTTAACATATGTGACAGGTAGAAAAAATGTCTCTTAAATAATTGTTTTTCTAAAACTTAAGTTTATTGAAATTATTGCGTTGTTAAGACGTTTATCAACTAATTTTTTTCAGAAGTAGCCTCAGTATTTTTTAGAGCAATGCTCATCTAATATATATATGAAGTATAAATGTATTCAGTTTTATTGATAAAAAACAATTTACCTTCTTTCTTCATTGACTTGTACTTATAAAACTGAAAAGTATACCCTTTTATCTCTGTTCTCAAAAAAGGACCATTGAGTAGTATAAATAAGCCCTATTGAGGATAAATCTCCATAGCCTATATATTTAAAGCCTGCAATATCCGCCGAAGCTTCGGCTTCAGCAAAGTGGCTTCGGCCGAAGCTTTGCCTTCGGCAAAATTCTGACTTCGGTACACCTCTAATTTAAACATTAAAACTTCAAGTTTTGTGAGATTTTTTTTTAATAATGATTTTCTTAAGCAAAAAATGTAACTTATTGCAGTGCAAACCGTCACAGTTTGAAAAGTCTAAAAATTGTATTAAACCAATATTTTCATTCATAACTTCATTATTAACTATCCGATTTTAAGAAAAAAAATAATAGATACAAGGACGATTTTTTTTTAAATTCCGAAAACAGAAATAATTTTCTTTTTAAATAGCCGAGTAACAACAATTTGAATACAATATTAACGTTCGCGGTGATTTCAATCTACGGTGATTTTACTCCGCATTGCCCTACAAAACTTAAATATTTTTTTGTTCATTATATAGATGTTTGTTTTTAACAATTATATCATTTTATTCATTCAATGTTTTTATTGGAAGATATAAATTTCTAACAACTATATAATTTTTTTATGTTTTTTATTAAAAAATTTAAGTAGTTTTTGTTTGTATAAAGTTTTTCATAGAATATGTTCATTTTTAACAATTATATAATTGTTTTTATTTTTTTCATTAAAAAGCTCAAGTATTTTTGTTTGTATGAAGTTTTTCATTAGAATATGTTCATTTTTAACAATTATATAGTTTTTTTTATGTTTTTATTAAAAAAAGTCAACTATTTTTTGTTTGTATGAAGTTTTTCATTAGAGTATGTTAATTTTTAACAATCGTATAATTTTTTTTATTTTATATTAAAAAAGTCAAATATTTTTTGTTTGTATGAATTTTTCATTAGAATATGTTTATTTTTAACAATTATATAATTTTTTTATGCTTTTTATTAAAAAAGTCAAATATATTTTTTGTTTGTATGAAGTTTTTCAATAGAATATGTTCATTTTTAACAATTATATAAATTTTTTTATGTTTTTCATTAAAAAAAGTCAAGTATTTTTTGTTTGTGTGAAGTTTTTCATTAGAATATGTTCATTTTTAACAATTATATAATTTTTTTATGTTTTTTATTAAAAAAAGTAAAGTATTTTTTGTTTGTGTGAAGTTTTTCATTAGAATATGTTCATTTTGAACAATTATATAATTTTTTTATGTTTTTTATTAAAAAATTCAAGTATTTTTTGTTTGTATGAAGTTTTTCATTAGAATATGTTCACTTTTAACAATTATATAATTTTTTTGTTTTTTTATTAAAAAATTCAGGTATTTTTTTGTTTGTATGAAGTTTTTCATTAGAATATGTTCACTTTTAACAATTATATAATTTTTTTGTTTTTTATTAAAAAAATCAAGTATTTTTTGTTTGTATGAAGTTTTTCAATAGAATATGTTCATTTTTAACAATTATATTTTTTTAGTTACTAGTTGTTTTTTTAGGGGTAATTAGTTATTTGTAAAATGTAATTTTTTTTTGTTCATTTTTTATTCATTAGAAGATGTTCATTCTTAACAATTATGTCATTTTGTTCATGCAATGTTTTTATTGGAAAGTTATTATTTATAATAAAAAAATATTTTTACTCGGCTATTTATAAGCAAAATTATTTCTTTTTGCGTCATTAAAAAAACCAGTCCATGCATTGATGTATTTTTTTTTCATTTTTAAATAATTATAAACACTATTCGTTAGGTAACCTACACACTATTATTTTGAATCGTGAATAAAAACAACACTCATGATAAATTAACACAGACAACGTCATCATTACGCATAAAACATTTGATTGGGTACATATTTAAAGTATATACATATCTTGGATAACCAAGACATTGAATGTAAAGAAAAACAAAGTTTTTTATTGGAAAATTATTATTTATAAAAATTATATTTTTGTTCATGCTTTTTTAAGAGTGCATCATTATTTTGAACAATTATAAGTTATTGATAGCTAATGCCCTTTCTTCAAATATTTATAACAATTGTAATTATTTTCTTCATTCAATGTTTCTTTGTACGTAAATAACTTTTTTTTGTGAATTATACAAACTTTTTATATTTGAATGACTTTTATTGGTAATAATATTAATTTTTAATGCTTTTTTATAGCGGGTCTAATCGAAAAGCCACGCTTCCCATATCGAAATTAATACTATTACCCAAACCATGTGATGTGTATCCTAAGGATATGCAGCCGACACATGGAGCGTCCTCCAAGCCAGAGTAAGCTTAGCAAATGAAATGTTCAAGAAACACAGCCACGCTGAAATTTCCAAAGAAAAGCCTTCTATAAAGCGGACTCGAATCGATGCCAATGAGATTTGCTTACGCAGCTTTGATCTTCAGAAAACTTTCTAGAAATACAAAGTTTTGAATATATTTAAGCTTTTTTTTCTTCCCAATTCTCAATTATTAACAATTTAATTTCATTGATGATAACTTTTTTCTTAAATATTTTAATTATTACATATATCATTATTATATTAGGAATAATTCAAACAATTATGTCAATACATTTTTACGCCTTGTAACCTTCGCTATCTAGCCTTATCTCTTCAAACTAGTCTTACATGACAAACTAAGACAATGGATGTATCTACTTACTCACATACATTGGGCAGTTAACGTTTTTTAAAGGCATAGTTTATAATTTCTTATTTAGGTTCAGTTTAATCTTTATACAAAATAATAAAGATGATTTGTAGGATGAAATGAACCCAAGTAATTATAATTAATAACAACTTATCAAAAAATTGAATGATACAATTTAATGTATTACAATATTAATATGAAAAACAAAGAAAAAACAGTCACTAATATGAATATATAGTGTTAAAAAATAATTACCATATTAATATATAAAAGTAAAAACAAAAAAATATGAATATATAATATTGAAAAACAATTACAAATATGAATAAAAAATGTTTAAAAACAATAAAAAATATGAATATAGGATTTTAAGACATACTTCTTTAAAAAATTCATTATGAAATAACCTTACGACTTAGATATATACTGTACATTATTAATCAAAATATAAGAAAAACGCTTATACTTCAATTTAGTAATATTTTCACATTTCTAAATGTTTTATTATATAAAACCTGGTATCAAAAATGTACATTATTCTTAGTTTTGTACGACTAGCCGGATCTGTATTTTTAAAATTAGTTTTGCAAATACTTACCGGGGTTTAAGTATTTCGTTTTTCAGTCTTGACGGTTATCAGCTCAAAAAGCTATAACTCATCACAAAACATACTATAACATTAAATTAATTTGAGATATGAAATGAAGTGCCAGACATATATTTTCACTCTTTTGAGAGAAACGAAAAGCGATGTTACTGCAATTTTTGCGGAGTCCCTTAGCTGTACGTTTTTCGAGACCGTGTTTAAAAAGTTTTGAGATTCTCTAAACGTTTATCATTTAAAGTTTCATAGTGTTTTTCTATTGTTTTTTAAACACAAATGTTTTTTTTATTTTGAAAATAATTTGCAGAGTAAATTGAGACATTGCTAGGTTAAATATTAAAATATTGATTTTTTCCTAGGCGTAGTCTAATGGCTTAAGATTATACTATTTCCTTAACCTAGTTAAACAGTATCCTTTGTTTTATTGTCGATAGCTCTTCACAATTTAAATGTTTAGTTGACAGTCAACAGTTTAAAACTTATAAAAATTAGAAACTGAAAATGGAAGTTGAATGTGGATATAGCCTAACTGAGAGGTAAAGAAAGCCACTGGCCAGTGTACTAGGCTAAGATCCAAAGTGCTTAACCGTAATTTTGGCCATTCAAGTGTGCAGAAAAGGATACAAATGTCTAAATAGTTTTGTTATTAGACAAATTTACTGTTAAACAAAGAAGGGTTAATTACGTCTTCACTTTTAAAATAGAATAATTTAATTATGTAAAGTTATGGTAGATTGAACATCATGGGACTTTTGAATCGGTGTTAGAGTGAATTAGTGTTCTTTTCTGAGTACTTGATTACAGTCCATAGAGATGCTACAATCTTCAATGATTAGCTGGAGAAATAAAATTCAGATGTCCGATTTGTGAATTGCAAAAAAATTGTTATTGCACTGCGAACAGACGTAAGACATTGACATAAAACATGAAAGTTATCATATATGATTCCATGCTATTGAGGTAATATTAGACCATAACAGTCATGAATGTAACTTTATACATCTGAGTCATGTATATACGTGTGTGTAAAACATATACTGTACATAAATCTACTAGATGACCAGACGAGTAAACATATAAGTAGGCTTATATATTATATTATAAATACGAATATATAATGTTAAAAAACAATTATAAATATGAATATATAATGTTAAAAACAATTATAAATATGAATATATAATGTTGAAACAATTAAAAATATGAATATACAACATTACAAAACTAATTATAAATATGAATATATAATATTAAAAACAATTACAATTAAGAATATATAATATTAAAACACAGCTACAAATATTAATATATAATAATAAAAATAATTACAAATACGAATATATAATTTAAAAAAAAAAAACTATAAATATGAATATATATAATATTAAAAAATTATTCCAAATATGAATATATATTAATAAAAAGCAATTACAAATATGAATAAATAACAAAAAATAATTTTAAATATAAATATTTTTCTTTTTCTTCGTCAGCTTATTATCCCATTTATATTATTATATTATTTATATTATTTATATTTTTTATATTATTATATGGGGTGCTGTTTTTAGTGATTCGTCGCCAATCATTTCTATTTTGGATCAACTCCACATCCAATTGTTTTTCTCTCATATCCGACGCTATACAATCTTTCCATCTAGTCACGGGTCTTCCAATTACACTACGTCCATGCACTTCCATATCCATCGCCCTCCTCTCCACAATTTCCTCGTCTTCTCTTAATATGTTGCCATATCATCTCAATCTTGCCTCCTGTATTTTCTTTGACGTTTCTGTGACTTTAACAGTTCCACTTATCTCTGTGTTACGTATTCTGTTTCTTCTCGTCACTCCAGAAACCCACCTCAGCATCTTAATTTCAGCCACATCCATTCTCTTCCCATTCATTTTCTTGAGTTGTGTACCCTCCATGCCATGTATCATTGCTGGTCGCACTATATCTTAAAGACCTTTCCTTCAAGTTTCAACGGCATTCTCTTATCACACATCACTCCTGACACATCCCACCAGTTCCTCCAACCCGCCTGTATCCTTCTTGCAGGTTTCACTTCCTCACCGTCATTTGCTGCTATTGTTGATCCCAGGTACTTAAAGCTATCCACACATTTGATCACCTCTCCATCTAGTCTGACTTCCATCTGCTGATCGTGGTCTATGTCCTGGTTTGCACATCTCATGTACTCCGTCTTTGTACGACTTATCCTTATACCTCTGCTCTCCAGTGCTACCCTCCCCTCTTCTAACCTATGTTCCATACTCCATAGTACACCCTCTTGTTGTTTCGTCAAAGACAACATTGAACAAAAATGGGCTTAGAGCCGAAGCCTGGTGTAACCCTACCTTCACCTCAAAACTCTCCGTAACTCCAACGCCACTTCTTACTCTTAAACACCTCCACAGCTCTTGTCGTGGTATCCTGTCATAGGCCTTTTCTAGATCTATAAATACCATATGCATGTCTCTTTTTCTCTCTCTATACTTCTCCGCCCTCTGCCTTAAAATAAATATTGCATTTGTTGTTCCGCGTCCTGAGATGAACCCACCTCCACCTCGACTCTGAGCCTCGCGTTCACGATATGCTGCCAGATCTTCATTGTGTGGGGCGGGAGCTTGATCCGTCAGTAGTTGCCACACTCTTGCACAGCAGCCTCCTCTTTATAAATTGGCACCAACACACTCTCTCCACTCAACTGGTATATGTTCCTGATCCTCTATCTTGATCATTAGATCCCACAGCAGGTCCACTCCGTCTTCTCCAAGCGCCGGTTCTTCATCTTCTTCTGTGCACTTTCCACCTCCACCTCCACCTCCACCTCCACCTCCACCTACACCTCCACCTCCACCTCCATCTTGCTGTTCTTCATCTTCTTCCGTGCACTTTCCACCTCCACTTTTACCGCGCCTTGGTTTGGTGTTCCATTCTCGTGGTACTCTCTCGGGTAGTCTTCGTTCGGTAGGTCTTCAAAATAATTCTTCCATCTCTCTAATACTTTCTCCCCATCTCTTAGCATTGTCCCATGTCCATTTTTAATCTGCTTCACATGGCTGATGTCCTGTGTTGCCTTGTTCCTGTACTTTGTAATTATGTATATCTTCTTCTGCCCCTCCACTATTTCCAGTTCTTCCTACAAGCTACTGGCAGCCTTTCCTCTTGCCACCGCCACTGCTTTCTTAGCTTCCTTCTTCTTCCTCGTGTACTCGATCTTATCTGCCTCCATCCTTCTATGCTCCTACAGTTTCTTTTATTCTTTCATTTCCTTCAACACTTGCTGTATTTCTTCCTTCCACCACCACTCCCCCTCTCTGTTTTAGGTTTCCCTGATTTCTCTCCCAGTACCTCCTTTTTCACATTCCTCAGTGTGCTAGAGTTGTTTCTCCATCAGTCTTGCACTCTTTCCGGTGTAGTCAATCCATTTAGTGACCTGATCTTGAAATCCTGTCGCTTATCGATGTCTCGTAATCTTGTTCACCTGACATTCTTCTCATATCGCTTAGTTCCTTCTCTGGGTTTTCTTTAATATCCATGACCATGTGTTGTGGTGTTACATGATCTCCTGGGATAACCTTGCAGTTCCTTATCTCTGCCAAGTGTGACCTCCTGTACATCCTATTTGGGTTTTATTACCTCCACTCTTGTAGGTAATATAATGCTCTTCTCTTTTCCAGAAGAAGGTGTTTGTGATTGCTAGATCATATGAATCTGCTATGTCCAGCACCCTTCTTCCTTCTGTATTTGCCTGCCCGAGTCCAAATCCTCAATGTATTCTCTTCAATCTCTCATTTGCTGTTCCGATGTGTCCGTTTAAATCTGTTCCAGTTATAGCTCGCTCTTTTGTGGCCAATCCCTCAATATCTCTCTCCACATCCAACCAAACCCCCTTTTTCTCTTTATCTGATAATCCAGTCTGTGGTACATACGCGCTCACCACATTTATTAGGCAGTTCTCGTATGCTAGTATCAAGACGATAAGCCGATCTCCTTCTCTTATTACTTCTGTCACATATTGCTGCATATTCTCGGACATTATGATTCCCACACCATTTCTTCCACCTGTTGTAGCTCCACTATAGTATAGCTTGTAACCTTCAACTAACACCTTCGTTTTATTCCCTTTCCATCTGGTCTCTTTGACGATTTCAACAGATTCACCACTTCTCTTCCTCTCCCTGTCATTGTGCCTACGTTCATAATGGCCGCCCTTAGTCCTTTTTCTTCTTCTAAAGCTCGCCTTACACTAAAATACAAATATGAATATTTAGTATAAGAAAATAATTACCTATATGAGAATACAAATAAACAATTTCTTATAAAAGTAAATAACAATTGATCCATTAATAACAAAAATATTTTTTTTATCTAATAAAAATAAGAATCACATTTAATAAATAGTACAAAAACAAATAACAAAAATACGAAATGCATTTAATAAATGGTATAAAAACAAATAAGAGATATGATTAGTTTTATACTTTTTTTTCTTTTTCAAACTGACAAATTTATTACATTTTGAAAAATGTCAATTACCTAATGTCTTCTTTACTTTTAGTTTTAATTTTTAAAAGTTGAAAGTTTTATAAGTTATTAAATAAAACTGAGATGATTTTTGTTTAGTTTGGATTGTAACTAAATAAAACATAACTTACCCTACATTTATTTTTATGTGTAGCTTAAAAAAATTGTTTTTTCCCCCAAAAAATAAGAAATATATTTCATTTTGAATTTATAAATTAATTTCACAGATATAAACTCAATTAATATCAAAATTA
>JARUHE010311164.1:0-12033 GCA_031471125.1 Archaeomysis grebnitzkii | reverse complement strand
GTGTGTGTGTGTGTGTGTGTGTGTTTGTGTGTGTGTGTTTGTGTGTGTGTGTGTGTGTGTGTGTGTGTGTGTGTGTGGTGTGTGCGTGTGTGTGTGTGTGTGTAAGTGTGAATGTGTGTTTGTGTATGGGTGTATGACAGTATATGTGAATGTGTGTTTGTGTGTCCGTGTGTGTGTGTATGGGTGTATGTATGAATGTATGTTTGTGTGTTTGTTTGTTTGTGTGTGCGTGTGTGTGAGTGTGTGTGTATGTGTGTGTGCGTGAATGTGTAAGAATGTGTGCGAGTGTGAGTGTGTGTGTGCGTGTGTGAGCGTGTGAATGTGTGTGAGTGTGTGTGTGTGTGTGTATGTATGTGTATTTGTTTGTATGTGTGTGTGTATGTGTGTGTGTGTATGTGTGTGTGCGTGTGGGTATGTGTGTGAGTCTGGGTGTGTGTGTGTGTGTGTGAGTGTGTGAGTGTATGTGTGTGTGAATGTGTATTGTATTGTAATTTAAAAAAAAATTCCGAATCAAATATTTCTTAATAGAATATTGAAAAATAATTGATATTGGTTCTATTATTTCTAATTATAATCATTACAAAATCAAAAACATTATAACTTAGACCAAAAAAAATTGACTGTAATTGAAAATGAAAAATTCAAACTTAGAAATTGAAATTGTAAAGAAAAATCAATTTGAACTAAATTTATTGTAGAAAATAAATCAGGGAAAAATAGACAAATAAATTGTTTTAAAAATACCAGACAAAATGTAGACTGAACGATTATTTATGAAAATAAATGAAGTCTAATGATCTATCCATGACTGAGCGATAAATTGTGAAAAACATAAGTCATAACTGCTGAATATATTGATCAACAATAGCATAAGTGAGGTAAGCTCTATGTTATTTAAAAGTGGGTTGCCTCACTGGTGCTATTGTCGATCCATATCATTTGACTACTTATAAAGTTGGCGTCATGTTGTATTCTACAAGATTCGAACAAATAATTATTATAATGATAATAGTAACAATAACAATGAAACAATAAAATTAATAATACTAATACTAATAATAATACAAACAATAATAGTAATACAAATAATAATAATAATTACAATAAAAATACTTATTTCAATGATAATAATAACTTTAATAACTATAATATTTAATCATTGTTTGACACAGTTTTTTGTTTTTTTCAACGTTTTTGAATCTACGTGAAATGTGGTGAATAGGTTTGCCCTATTTATTTAGCATTACTTCTATTGCGGCAAACTATAGAGTGCCTTAAAACAATTAATAATAATTAACTTAATTTGAATACATTTAGGTTGTTCGTTATTGAGTTTGGTTCTTGCAATATATTAGTAATGCTACTAACAGATTAATGTGATGAGAAAAATAGAATTATATTCACATGTATAAAAAACTTAAATGTTTCAAGTTATAATATAATTTGTTAATGTACAGTCTCGAAAATTTAAGATACCCCACTCCAGTTCGGGTCAAAACTCTACGGTGAGTTAATCTCATGTTTCACTTAGTCAACTACAAAGTGAGCGTAACATTTGGGAAACGCTTGCATGAAGACTTGCTTATATGCAGTTTATAGGTTTATTGAATGCAATTTATTTGTACAATAACAAAAAACAAAATGTTTTTCAAGTTTTTGTTTAATTGATGTCTTATGTCCATAATTAACTTATTTTAAAGAACTTTGAATAAATATTTAGTTATTTGGTATAATCTTAGATTTATCAATCGAATGCTTACCGTTTACAACAAAAAATGCTTCTACCTATCCGTTTTTTAGGACAATGTTGGCTATAAGAGCTCCTCTGTGGTCGTCTGTTGGGGAATGCCAGTGTGAAGAGTGGGTATTTATGTCTCTTGTAATTATGGTGTTGTCTATTGTGGTGAGATGTGTGAAACAGTTTGTCATGTCATTATCTTCTGTTTGGTGATCTGGCTGGGTGGAGTCTCTGGGTGGGATGTATATGTTTGCTATGTTGATTGATTTGTGTTGTGTTATGTGTACTTTGGTTATTTGTAGTTCTGTTTTTCTGGTGTTGATGTTTGGGGGGATTCTTTGTGGGGTGAAGGGGATGTTGTTGTGTATGTGTGTGATTAGGCCTCCGCCAAGTCTGTCTGGTCTGTCTGTTCGTAGTGGTGTGTAATTGGCGAATGTTGGTGTTTTGTGGTGTGGGGAGAGTTTGGATTCTTGTATTGTGATTATGTCTATTTTGTGTTTGTTTGCCAGCTCTTCGAGTTCGGGTTGTTTTCTTTGGATGCCATTTATGTTTATTTCAGGGATGTTTAGTTTGGTGGTGTTGTTGGTAGTCCTGTTTGTTTGTGATACGCCCGTTACACAGCCCACATGTGTAGACCGGCTCGGGCCCCGGATTTGACTCGACGTCACCAGAGAGGGTAAGTACGAGTCTACACCGCCACCAAGCCGGGGCACTGGGGCGGACAGCCGAAAAAACGGCGGTATTTGGCCCCCCAGGAGGGGGGCAGGGTTTCGGTGTTGTGATTTGTGGGGCGGTGCCCCGGCATTCCCAGGACTGGTACGCCACAACATTGGGAACGTATATATATATATATATACACATTAATTTACTGGAATGCTTTTTTAATTGAAAAAAAATTCTTGTGTGGGTTGTCGTATATCTAGTTGTTCTATTTATATACGACTCCTTAATTTTCTATCCCATAAAATCTGTATTGTTCTATATATCTTCTGTTTCTATCACTTTGTAGTAATTGACATGAACACAAAGACAATCAGTGATTGATTATTGTATTGCTTCTATTTGAGTAAACAAAAATAACTAATTATAACTTTTTTATTTCAAACAAGATATGATGTCGTGTTAAATATCTAATATTATATCAACAATAATGATACCTGTCATATACTTTTTTTTAAATTGGACCGTGTCATGCTATCAATAGTTAATTTCTCATCTTAATGATGTTTTTAATAGAATTTTCTTCTCCTAAAAATAAACTGATCAAATTAAAAATATGATAATAATATTTGTACAAAGATAAAAAGTAATCTTTTTTCTAGGCCGTATCAAGAAGCTATCATCACACTAGTGTCATTGATGCTAGACACTGGATTGCCATGCTTTAGAGGCCAAACTATTAGGCAAATGAGAACAAGATTTTCACCTCAGTCAACAGAACAGGAAGCTGCTGCTTACATGCATTCCATTGTACTGAAGTCTCTTCTGAATAAGCGTTCGGTTGCTTACGATCTAATTCAATATTATCAAAATCAAATTCCCTATTAAGCCATTCTGGTGCAGTTTACAAGAAGAAAAATTGTTAGTAATTGGATGAACAATAAGACAAGTGAGGTAAACTATGTTATTTGAATGTGGGTTATCTTACTTGTGCTATTGTAAATCCAATTGTAAAGAAGTACATAGAGGAGCCATATGTTTTTTACATCTTAATAAGACTTAAAACTAAGTTTATTGAATGTATTGAGATGTGAAATGATAAAAAAGATGTATCATATATAGTATTATCTAGGATAGATGCAATCTTATTTATTTGAAAATAAACTTTTGTTGGGCCAAAAATTCGATAAGAATGGAAAGTATATCTATGTATTCTGTTTCTCACAGTGAAGATAGATATGTATATGTATAGGAATAGACCCACTTTCGAACATCTCATAGCTTTGAGGACATTCTAACTTGTACCAACGAGTTAAATATATGATCACTGGTTCGATTCAACACACAATTGAAAGATTTATTTTGAATTTCAAGCTGAACCTATTTGTAATGTAACATACATATATAATCTCAGCCAAATAAATACTTTACAAAGGTGTCTATGAGCTATATAATTGTTATATTGTTGTTTATAAACAGATGTTGTAATTGTAATGTTTATTGAAAGTGTTATTTTATCAAATATTAATTTTATATTACAAATTTTATTAGAATTAGATGTGAAATATATTATTTAAACTGTTTATTAAAACCTGTTTTATATTTTATTTACAATTTTACTTTATTTATTTCAAAGTAAGATTACTTTTTGTGAATATTGACAAGTTCTAATAAATCAATACATTAACCTGTTATTTTTTTTCTTATTAGAAAGCTTTCAAATAGTTTATTCATCACAAAATAAAATGTATGAAATTGAAAAACCTTTAAAATTTATATTTTTTCTTGTATGAAAACGAATTACTCTTAAAGGTACTTAGATTGTTTTGAAAAATAATAAATTGTTCCCTTTTATGTTAAGCTCGAAACTTTTTTTAAAAAAAATAAAATGAAACTTGTTTCTTCAACTTTTTGCATTCTGGCCAGTCAAGTGTTTGTATGTCATGATAATAAAAAGATTTTATAAATGCATCAATTTTTCTTAATCATTCCATTCATAATAAACCATAATAGTTGTATTTATCATTTTTTTTAAATTTATATCCATATGCTTAGCTCTTATTTTTCAATATAAGATAAATTTGAGCAAACTAAAACCTTCAAAGTTATCCATCTTTTTGTCTTAATTGTGATCTTCCAGGCCCCGAACTCTATTTTGGATATTTATTTTTCATTTTTTTCAGGATTTACTATTTAATAAATTATATTAGATATGCTTTCTTGAACTGTTGTTTATGTTAACAGCATTATAGTCATTTAGCTCTATTGCTGTGTAAATATAAAATATACGTTGTTAATGCTTTTTTTTAAAGTTATAGATAAATTATTACATTCAAGTATAATAATGAAGTTAGTGATTTAATCAAATATTAACATTACAATTAATTAAATTATGTATATAATGTAGAAAAAATTGTATTAAATATTAGGAAAGAAATAAATGTTGAGTAAGCAAAAAGTTTTATTTTTCTTCAACCAACTGAACATGGCCAACACAAAAAAAACTTACTTTTTGCCTAAAGATGATCATTAATATCATTTCAGTAACTTCCATAAATCTTCTAAGTTGCTATACAGTACATACTAAACAGGGTGGTGAGGTCATTGAGGCTTCTGATGTCAAACCTTGATTTGTAAATGATTTTGATTGGCCACCTTTGTGTGAAATATAGAGTTGACGATAGTCGACAATTGCAGAGCAAAATCATGAAGAGATCTAGAATGTCGCATTTGTTAAGGATTTTTACTTTAGCCTATCATGCTATGCCTTGTCAAAGGCTTTGGCAACATCTAAATTTGCCAGCATTAGAAATGATTATTAATGAGAAATTGTGAAATACAGGAATAAGGTTGAAGAGCCTACTATTCACAGATAAACTGTTTGGGCTGGGACGAGGAAAATATAGAAGCCCAAACAATAAATGTGGAGCTGCTGACCTAAAGGCATAGGTAATAAACCGTCCACTAAAGAATAAAAACAAACAAAAGGAATGAAGTTCAAAAACAAAGAACAAATAATAATGGAAAAAACTTGTAATTACAAAAAGAAATTCGTGGGAAGATGTAGTAAATTCAATGATCGTCTATGGTGAACGAATGGTCCAATGACAATTGGCAAAGAAGCCAAAGAACTCTACCACAAAAAGTTGAATGGATCGCACACTTGAAGACAGACAGACTCCAGAAGAGGTCGAAGACTGGGCAATCGTTGGTAAGTAATTTACTCCAGTAAATCTCAGACATTAAAAGAAGAGCCCAATAAGATGATTGGGATGCACACTTTCAGACGGACAGCCTTAAGAAGAGGCAGAAGAATCCATAGACTAGGAAACCCCTAGAATGACAAGAAGACTCAAAGATAAAAAGATCCAGTCTAGATTTCACACCAATACAAAGCAATAGCAGATCCATCAACCATCGGACATATGAAAAAAAAATAAACATTCCAGAGGATAATCAAGAATGAATATATCTCAATTCACAGTATGGAAAGCAGCGAACCGTCACATTTGGTAAGACACTAGGAAAGTGCAAAAACTTTGGAGCTGCCAACCAAGATTTTTCAAACAAACATTAAAAAAAGAAAGTTGAGGATACCCGAACTTCAAACTGAAAATATTAAGTGAATGTATCTATATTATGGAGACACAGAAAATACAGGAGGGAAGCTGTATGATGTAGATTGAATACAACATATACAATAAAGAATCCACGTCACATAACTTGTTAATCAATCAATAAATAATCTTATGTTAAAAGTATGTCTGTATATAAACACAGCCTTAGAGGGGTGAGGATTTTAAATACTTCTTGCGTGTTGCTATACAGGCCGCATGCTGAGGAGAACCTCACTCTTCCCTTTGGGTTGCTGACTGGCAGCTCGGAGGATAGAAGGTGGTACATTCAATTTACATTTTTTAGTGGTTAGGGCTTGCTTTAGATCCTAGTCTCATTGACCCTGAAGGGTGTAAAAGGACTTTAAACAGTTCAACCAATCAATGAATATAATAATGCTTACTAAACAGTTCTCATACTAATCACTCTTCCAACCCTAAGCAGACTCGTGCACAGCCGCTCCTTCAAAAAGTAAGGGAGTGAAGGATGTATAATTGATATTGGGGACGTTTTATACTGCTGAACATTAAGATAGCAGGACCATTGAATGCTTCACTTTATCAGTATGTAATTAACGATTGACAACCGGCAATCTCACATGAAGTAAACATTGTTTTTTTGGATATAATAATAATAATAAAAATTACGTTTGGTAATGTTGAGTAAATGGTCATTGTAAACAACTTTTGTTCCAAAATATTCCATTAGTTCTTCAAATAAAAAACTTTAAAATTTTGCTTAGAATTAAACATTCTTCAAAAAGTTTGTTTTTGGCTATAACTCTATAAATAATTTTTGAAAAAAAAGTTAAGAAAAAACTTATTAATAAAATTGTTGTGTAACTATTCAATACTTGGCGATTGTACATCTAGTCTATTGTTTTGTTCCAGATATGCTACTTTTATGAAGTTTTGCTACACAAAATTGGAAGAAAATTCAATCGAATTTATTGTAATCCTATCTAAACAAAGAAAAAAACAATTTTTAATATGTATTAGTTTGAGAAAAATAAATACTCCAACAAAAAATGTTGTTTATAACTATACGAATCAATCTGTATTAAATAAATAAAAATGTGCAATGATATTAAAAAAAAGTGAAATTCTTCAAGTACAAAAATATAATTCACCTTCACTTTGAACAATAAATATCAAACATGAAGGAGAGTGGCAGCACTGTTCCAAATGATTTCGAAGCCTACAATTGATGAGACATTTCAGTTAGCAGATTGGACAGAAATTCTGAGTGATTTTCCCAGGTATAAGAAGAACATGTTTTAGACTTTTTTAAAACTTTGGAAAAATATGGCATAGCTAATGCTAGAAGATCCAAGTTATTTTTTAATCAATTTATGGTAACCTTCAACTGATTTGAAAAGGTACAAGTAAATCATTGTTTTGAAGGTTTTTAAAGTCTATAGATTTGAAGATGGACTGATTACATAGATTTTGGGCAAAGCTCGGCAATGCACCTATAAGGTATCCAGCACCCATGTGTATTCGAAGATATGTTTAACTATCATTTGTTAACTTTACTTAGCTATTCCTCGACGTCTCTTTTGTTAAACATGAATGATATGAAAAACAATTACATAATTGTTAATATCTTGAATAAGAATAGTACATCATCAATGTGTTAAGTTTTAATTAATCTTAAATGAAATGATGGTGCAAAGTTCTATTTCCTCCAGTAAAACGCATAAGTAACAACAATAAATTTTATTATATAATTAATCCAACAATTTTCTTTCAAAATACAAAAATACACAAGTTAAGTAAGGCTGGCTAGTATGACTGACTATAATATCGTCATTGTATTTAATATAGTACTTTTTGACGTTTTGAGTTTAAAGCGTAAACAAAAGACTCAAATTACATTTTTTATAGTTTATCTTAAAACAGATAAGCTTAATTATTTATTTTCATTAAGTGATAAACTGTTCTGAATAGAGAAAATATTATGATTTCATTTCACAGCTTCTGTCAAGCCAAGAACCGATATTATATACAGCACAACTCTTAATATCCTCTATTCCAATTCATTTGATTTAGCAATGGCGATGATTCATTTAATCTTTTCCAATTTGTAACAAATGCTTCAGCCACATCAACTGACCTGCTCATTCCAGCAACATGTGGTGTGATAACCACCTGAAATACAGTTTGTTAGAATCAAATCAATCAAAGTTAAATTATTAGAAGTATTCTTCTTTTTGATAGTAATAACTTGAAGACTTGGTCAATTTTGAACTTTAAAAAATGATGAAAATATTCAAAGGGAAAAATTAAAATAATCAAACCTTTGGATGTTCCCAAAGTTTACTTGATTTAGGCAAAGGTTCTTCCTCAAAGACGTCTAAAACAGCCGCAGATATCCAGTTTGAATCCAAAGCTCTTATAATTTCTTCTTCTTTAATAATATTCCCTCTTCCAATGTTAATCAGAACTGGTTTGTTTCTGTGGAAATTAATCTTATTTTAACTCGGCTAAAATTGGATTTGAAAGGAAGGTTATATATCCTGTATATGGTTCACTATCATGAATAGATATCGAGGGTGGGATTATCACATGCTTTATACAGTTTACTATCAAGAACAGATTTTTTAGGGAAACAAAAGGCAGTCGAAATGGGAACTGTTGTTGAGGAGAGTAAAAGGAAAATATGCTTAATAAATGGAAGAATTTATTTTCTTGTACATGTTGTAATTAGAAAGAAGAATGGAAAAATTAAGTTTCTAGGTTTAGTATTGAATTTTTTGGTGATAAGTGGATAAAATTTAACTTTTTCATAACAGTTTATTTATATCACTTCAGCTACAAGAACGGTTGTATTGTTCTATTTCTAGACTAAAACACATAATTTCTTACTTAGCATTTTGAAGAACAGAGTTTCCTAGAATATTATTTGTATTCAAAGTTGAAGGAAGAACACTCACAACATAATCACAACACTCAAGTAATTCTGGTAGCTCGTGTGTTTGCCTGCATTTAAATAAATTGAACAAAATTATATATTACTCTCACAAGAACTCTGAAATTAAATAAACATACACCTACATATTGAATAATTATATATCTTGATCAATCTTTTTAGAATGTCTAGTTTTCCTTAAAAAAATTCTTTGTCCCCACATCATAAATGTCGATCAAAAAAGATGTTACAAAGTTGAAAAACATCTTTCATCAAAAATTTACCTAAGGGACTTTTCATGTTTACTTCATTTCCAATCCATTGATGCATACACAAAAACCAAGTTGGTATACAAATCAAACCAAACATAACAAAAAATAACAATTTTTCTATGTTCAAAAATGTTGAAATGTCAATCAAAACAAGAAAACAACATTTAATTAAAAATTTACCTGAGAGACTATTTATGTACACTTAATTTATAATTTATTGGTGCATTAATAAACTAAAATATTAAAAACTCTTTTGAAAATTTTCCAAGTTAAACATAAAGTCTAGATAAAAAACAACAAAATAAAATCAAATCAAGCAAGTAATCAATAATTATCAATATTACCAATATTAAATCAAGAAACTAACCAATACTTATCAATATTAATATCCTGCAAATTTTTGGGTGCAGGAGATCTTCCGCATCCATGAACTGTACAATGAAAGGCTTTCAATAGTCGTGCAACTGAAATGAAATAAAAGCATAAAGAAAATTTTGCTGTCTAGAAGTGTAATACAATCGATTTCTTGCTTTCTTCATATGTATGATACTTTGTTTAATTGAAATAGATACTTTCATATATGTGTCAAAGATTTTGGGCTCAAAAATTATCTGTCCAAAAGTGCAGTTATTAAATTATGAACTAATAATTTATAGAATACAATCCAAAATCTTAGAAGCTGAATATATTCTTAACATATTCTTTTAAAAGTAAAGCACACTTTTTTAAAAGAACAATTTTTTTAAAGTAAAGCATATTTATTAAAAGTACAACATACTTTCTTTTCCAATAGTCCCAATCCCTAGAATAGAGACAGTCAATTCAGAAAAACTTCTGTAGGTATTTGCTTTACCATCCTTTACCCAGTCACCATTAAGCTAAAATATAATTTCATGCAACAGTTTTTGTTTTCATAAAATCATTCATTTGTATTGTATTGAGTTCACATTGGTCATTATTGCTGATAAATTAATAGAAGTTAATTATTATTCTATGTTGAAATATCATAAACATAATCTCAGCCTAGGTGAAAAACAAGAATTTCAAACCTTGTTTTGATGTACTTGAAGAAAACTTCGTTCATGATTGATTATCCAACCAATGGTATATTCAGCCATTAACTGGCTGAAATTTTGATTTCCCATTCTGGTAAAACAAAAATTTGGAAGAGGCTGTTGAATAACATTTGTATCCATTACTTTGTACAAAAATATCATAAACATATACTTTAAAACTTATACTATCACATGAATATCTATTTATCTTACATTTACCATCTCTTTCATAAGTTTACCAGAGAGATGAAACAATTCTGAAAATTCTTTTCTCATATAGGTAAGGTGAACCTTTAGTTATTTATCTTCCATTTTGATATAATCAACAAAAAAAATAAAACTATATTTGGATCAAAATTATATAATGAAATGTAATAAAATTGAGTTTCATTAAAATGAAATGTAAATAAATGGCAACTTACTTTGTTTTTAAATTGAGTGGCAACTATTTCAACGCCTGCCCAAGTTCCTTGTGCCCATTTCAAATTGGGAAGAAAATCAACCACCTTGAATAATGTTAATAATAATTTAATATTCGGAGCTTTCACTTAGCAGGCCTAATCGAATTCAACCAATATTTGTTATGCTTTACATGCTAACTGTAATAGTACTACCCACATCAAGTTATGTTTATCCTGAGGGAATGCAGCCAAAATATGGTGCTTCCTCCAAACTGAGGAAAGCTTTTCATGTAAGATTACGAAAAAAATAGCATTTGCATTTGCTCAACATACATATTCCTAAGTAATGAATTTTGTGATTAGACAAAGGTCACTTCATAAAATAGCAATGTTGATATATTATAAAACTAATGTATTCTTTATTAAAAACTATACCAAAATAAAACATAGCAACTGGCTATTAAATATTAACAATTATGTAAAGGATATTATGGTACAGAGATAATTCAATCACCTGGCCAAGTAAACCATTGTCGATCAACACAATCTCTGCATGACGAAGTTCATTAATGCTTGAATCTTCTATTACTTTCTCATCCTTTTGTAAACAATTCTCTGAAATTTAATGTTATTTACTCTGCTATCAACAAAACATAATATTTTACAATTAAATTCAAAATATTAAAACTTTAAATTGTTGTTCATTAACATATATGTGTAACCCTACATACACACAATTAAAATTTAATTGTTGTTAAACTTCCTTACCTTTGATATTTATTGTACGACATTCTATATCTGGAAGTTTTTGAGAAACCAATCTAGCTAGATTTGGAATAGTAGAAAGTACATAAACAATTTTTTGAGATGCCATCTGAAAAAGTTAAGTCAAATAAAAATTTGTAGCTTATTATTGAATCAAGCAACTTATATATATTAAAAAGTAATATTTACAGCATTCAAATTTGACCAAATTCAGTCTAAAATATAATATAAATATATAAATAGACTAGCTCCTCGCTTTTGTAAAAAAATTCAAGCAGCCTCAAAGGTTTGTCACACTCGTTTTAAGAAGGTTATATGAAGACTTACTTTAGTGACAAAATAAAAAATAAGAAAAATTTAGCATATAAAGAAAATATGACTTAGAATTTAAAACTTGAACCAAATGCTTTATGTCTACAGTGAAATTATAACTAAATTACAATATGTGGCGAACTAAAGAAAAATTTTCAGAAGAATCTAATAATTATCAAAAAAATAACTAGTAATCCACGAACCGGACGGTTAAAATGTCTCGCGATAATTCATTCAGTAACTTTAAACAAAATTCATCTCCACAAATGTCGAATCAAAAATGGTGTTACAAAGTGAGAAAACAT
>JARUHE010311163.1:0-20749 GCA_031471125.1 Archaeomysis grebnitzkii | reverse complement strand
TGTAGTTTATAAGTTTTCAGGCAGAAATATGAATAAATATATTCAACTGTTGCCTTCAGGTAACAACAGCTCGCCTTTCAAGCTATATACGATATCAATGAAGTCTTATCCACTGTGCCATGGCTATTCACATTTCTGCCCGCAAATTTATATATATATATACAATATAATGATATATAACTCAATTCTAAATACTTTCTATCAACAAAACATAAATGCATAAAAAATTAAATAAATATTTGATTAATACTAAAGCCGAATTTTAATTTAATTTTAGAAATTAGATCTTAATTATGGTAAAAAACAATATCTTTTACTATAGATAACTTAAAAAATGTAAAATTATTTACTCCAATTTTGTTATTGAAAATGTACATATAGAATTTTATACACTGCATGTGCACAAATGAAAACTGCCATGTTTTTACATTGATGTTTATTCATATATATCAGAGGATGTAAATACTGTTAAGCGCCCGAGACGATATTTATATGTACAGTGCAATATTTTTCAACACGAATTCTGAAATCCGATTTACCTTGTTACAATAAATGCAATAGAGAAAAATTGTAATATTTTGTTGTATGAAAATGTATATGTGTGTACATTGAGTTTTTCAATTAACTTCTTAGCACCGGACACGTTTTCAGTTTGTCCATGGAAATAACATTTTCAAAAATATTTTATTTGTTTTTAACGTAAAATAATAATTGATATAGTTAATACTCATGGAACTTTATATTTTATAAATACTTTTAAGAACATGATTATTTTGTACAAATTGTTTATTTTTTAGTTTGAATAAACTTTTAATTATCAAAAAATAACAATTATAAAAGAGGTCAACCTTTTAAATTATTTAAACCCAATCATTAATAGTTTTCCTTTGGAATATTAATAGTTATATGTGGACTTGACTTGTTTAATTATTCGAAATTTTATGGTTCTCAACGATACACTTTTCCCATTGAATCCCCATTTATTGAAGGATCTTAACTGTAATTGTACATAATTATATTTGTATTTCTTACAAAACATAAATTAAAACTATATCTACGTTCTAATTGATAATAATTAATGTAAAGTTACAAATAATAAACTAGTTGAAGCTTGATGCATTATTATTAATGGAATTTATATACATTTATCTGTAAATATCTATAAAAACTGGACATAGAGTTTGTTTAATTTTTATTAAACCTTATACATATATACGTACACTAACCAACTAGAAGGTGATTCTACAATAAAACATATTGATAATCTACGGTAATAACGACAACAACGATAATTGTAGATGACACTATAAAACGTAATGTATTTAAAGAAAACATCTTCCAACATCATTAGTTACTTTGGGTAAAAAATAATATTTGATTTAAAAAATGGCCATGAATAAATAGACATAAATAAGATCAATGATTGCATAGAAAATTCCCAAAGTTCGCTTCCATAATGAAACAATTCTTGAAAACTGTGCTTCATTTTGGGTACCAAACAGTTACATTCAAATTTCCTTGGCACTCAATAATACATTGCTATCCAAAATATATTGAAAGTTTGTTCAAACAAACGCTCCCCATTACAACGAAGATATATCATATTTTCTTTTCTTTAGATGATGTTCATCGCAGAGGTCAAATGCATATTCCGGCAAAATATCAAACCGCTAGGTTATTTTGTTCTGAAGTTATAACGATACTGACAGAGACAGAGAGAGAGAGGCCCCCTCCCCCCACACACACACACACCCACAAACAAACACACACACACACACACACACATATATATATATATATATATATATATATTAAAATGCCTATAAGGACTAAAATATTAGAAGAGATACATTTGAAATAAATAATAACTAAAATTGAATTTTAAGCAAACTCTTATATTTATACAAAAATAATGAGATGTGGAAGTCAATATTTTAAATTCAAAGAGCTGTGGATGTACAACTGTGCCAGTAGGTTTTTAAAAATGAAAATGCCTAAATTTTAATGTGCAATAACAATAAAATTTGATAAGCCATTTCATTTTCTGACATTCCTTCAAAACTTTGCATTTTAATCTTTATTATATTTCGCAAAGTTAATTCATTACTCAACGACTTTTAGTATGGCTGATTTATAATTAAAAAAAACAGAGTGGCTTGTTTGCCAACGATGTTCAGTTTTGTTTTAACCATGCCGATAAAAGAAAAAAAAATTCTTTATTATAAATAACTTTTTTAAGATGCGATACAAATTTATGTTAACAAATGAAACACGATGTTGCACATCACAAAAAGTGTCATCTAAAGAACAAAAAAAACAAATTGAAGAAAAAACCAAGATTAAAAATTTAAAGAAAATGTTCTTGATGCTGAATAATATTTATCTCAGAAAAACTACAAATTTCTACGAAAGATCATACAGTTAAAAAAATTGTATAAGTCTTAATATTACACATAACAATCTAATCAATTTCCTTAACAGCTACATTGTTTTTCAGCCATTCAATATTTGATTTAATGAAAACAAAACATCTTTTATATATATATATATATATATTGGTATAAATTGGCAACAATTTGTTATTTAAACATGTTTCATTAAAATTAAATTAAAAACGAAATTAAAAATTATTCAAACGAACAGTCATCTCAATTGAATCATTTTTATATATATATATATATATATATATATATATATAAATAAATATAAGCTAATATATTTATGTTAAAAAAACAAATTATAATTAAAAGAAGAAGATGATGAAAACAAATTTTGATAGCAACCATCGTTTAACAAAACGAATGAAGAAAAATATTTTATTTATAATGACACCTTTAGATTTAAATTTAAATTAAAACAAATAGAACTAAGCTACTTAAAATTGCTTACATTCTTTTAAACTAACAAAATTCATATTTAAAAAAGTTACCAGTGAAGTGTAAGTTCAATTTTTGAAGTACATTAATAAATAAAAATTGATCATGGCACAACTAAATAAAAAATTTCAAACGAAGTTTTGTCAATAGTTTCCCATCCAAAGATTTTTGCCAGGGTGTTAAAATGTAAATAAACGCGACCGAGTTTTGAACAATGTCGCCTCAGGGCTTCCATTTGCACCAATTTCGTTTGGGTGAATATTTTGAGGATTAATCGAACACATTGAAGTTGAATCTGGAAACTCAGGATTAGGTTTTTTCAATCTATTTTTTGAAAAAATAATTGTGTGAAATTCCATACACAAATAGATAAAGTAATATTTTGTTCAAATTAAATCGTTGAATGCCAAAATATAAACTTATAACATTAAAAAAGTAAAACTAATTTCTCGCTAGAATTTCCGCACATCACACATACATTTTAAAGTAATAAGGCTTATATAGACAAAAAACTTTTAAAGAAAAATATTTATACTTTATATCAAAATTTAAAACAATTTAGATTGGACAAATATACTTTTGATTGTTCATACAACAAAATATAATACCAACTGTTTTATAATACATATTATTCATTTTATGAAGCAAGCTATTCCCATACATAGGCGACAATTTAAAATTTTTAAACTTTAAATTTTTAAATTTTAAAAAATATATGTTCAAGGTCGCACCCATTTCCAAAATAAATTGAGCTGAAGTATATTAAAAGTTATTAAAATATGAATGTTTTATTAGTAATAAAATATGAATTAAATATGAATTCAAATATGAATTATTAAAATATGAATGTTTTATTATTATTAAAATATGAATTAAATATGAATTAAAATATGAATTATTAAAATATGAATGTTTTATTAGTAATAAATTATTTATTATTAAATTATTATTAAATTATTTATTAGTAATAAATGAAACGTTTGTAATTATCGCAGATTTTCTTTGATGAAATACACACCATTTTAACCATTTATCGTTCATTTTTTATTTTGTTTCCATTCTTCTAGCTCCACATTTTGACAGTTTGCATATTTAATTTTCCAACGATAGAGACTGTTTTGAAATTTAAATTTTTAGAATGTGATTGTCGAGAGATTTATATTTCGATGGAAAGGAAATGCATTGGAAAAGTAAGTTTCTTTTCTGTAATATTTTTTCTTCATTATTTCGAAGCAAATGAAGTTTATATTTTGAGATGCAACATGTATGAGGCTTCAGCCAGGAGAAGTGGGTCATGTGTGGAGAATTAGTCTAACAAATATATGGACCAACAATAATACAAGTGAGGTAACCTACATTCAAATAGCATAGAGCTTACCTCACTTGTGGTAATGTCGATCCATATATCAAAGTGAAAATATTTAGTTTTACCACAATTGTATACCAAAAATTATCTTGATTTCCAATAATGCAAGTCACTTCATAGCAAATCATAAACTTATTATCATTGATTAAAAAATTTAAATTAAATTAAAAAAATGTAAACCTCATTATCAAACATAATTTTCAATAAATAAGCTAATAACTTTCTCTTTTGTTTGAGAGTTAAGAATTTATGTTTTATAGTAATGTCCATAATCAGGAGTTTTATGTAATTTACAACGCCATGTGTGGGAAATGGATAACACATATGAGTTTTATTAACCGAAAACCATTAACAAAAAAATAAAGACAAAACTAATTTGGATATAATTAGAGTAAATGCTGATACTTTTTTTTACCGCTAAGCTAAAAACGTTACATAAATCCTACAAAATGAATTCAATGTTTTATAAACTGGATATTCATTTTGCTTTTGTTTCATTATAAAATTTAAAAAAAAGATAAATTAATGAGCAAGTATTGCTAAAAAAAGATATCATAAATATAAAAATTAAATTAAATTAAAATTAAATGAACAGGTATGATAACTAAATGCTTCATAAAAGTCTAGATTTACATCAAACTTTGAACAATAATTCAAAAATTGAAAAGTATAACATTTTAAAACATTAATATCATAAATATAATTAAGCTACTGTTCACTTTTTATAAGCTACATTTTAATTAACTCAAAATTAAATCCATCTCATTGAATAGGCGTTCTAATTTAATATATATTTCAATGCATAATCACTTTATATAATGAAATTTTAACCAATCAGTTAACTCTGTGGGTGGAGTTATCTTAACATTAGCCAATCATATAATTCGTTATTTGTCAACAGATTAAGTGATTGGCTCGTACTCAACAGGTTGGTTGATTACTTTTAAGCAAAGAAGAATAAATCACATCAGGGTTGAATATTCTCCAATAGCCCCAGAAATAAAGCAATAAAGGTGATAGAGAACTAAGTTAAGTTATACTAAAATGAAAATCTTTTCGAGTATTAGTTAGCTCCGACCTGAATTAAAATCTCGTTAATCATACCAACTTCCGTGATTTATTTGGTAGCGTTAATTTATGAAAATGATCAAATATGTCGGGGTTTATTTGTATTAGATATGTTAAAGTGGGAATTGCTAGTTATTAGATGCCCTGCATAAATTATCTTTAAATTATTTAACTAAATTAGTTAACATCTATATTTTGTGCAAATAAATTTACTCGTCTTATGATTCAATTCCTTCAAAATATATTACATGTTGAAAAATGTTGAAAATTTTTTACTTTTTAGTTTTTCATATTACTACCAGAATATGTTTTAAAAATTTGTAAACGAACGTATAGACAGTTATATTTGTATACATCTGATTACATAGTAGCTATATACAGTGTATGAAGCATTTACTTATAGCTTGGATTAAACAATGTTTTTAAAGTTTATTGAAAACCTTTCTATAATTATTTTCGCAATGCCTGCCTGGGTATATAAACAATCTAAAATAATAACAATGCAAGAAAAAAACCGCAACTGTATATACTTTTTGCTTTAAAACTGGATTTAAATAGTTGTAATCAGCAAAAGGTGTCGGTTAATCTACAGCTGGAGATCGGAATGTTCTAAAATGTGACAATTTGGGAGAGCTGGCTAGTCATAGGATAGTGTTGGATTTAAACTGCTCAATGTTCTCTAACCAGCACAAATCCGAATAATAGCCACACTTGTTTGTTCACGAATTCGGTTATAGCCTGGCCAAGTGCCAAGTATTAATCAAACAAATCCCAGTTATCATTCGGCTCATTGATGGTTAATCTCTGGCCAAATGCTGGTGGTCATTCAGTTCATTGCGTGATTTCACTACCGGGTAGAAACTAGATATTTTATAGGATATGTTTATCAAACATCGCCTTGCATTTGATTGTGTCATGGAACTTTTTTAGATAATATACAATAAGCATAAACAACTGTATTCTGAATTGAAATTTGAAAAGAACGCAAATGTACAGTGATAGGCACACCAATCGTATTTTTTGTTAATGGATTTGTCTTTGACTTTGACCTTTTGGTATTTTTATTTCTTACTTAGTTGGCCGAATATTTATCGTAATTTACCCATTAGATATCTTTGGCTCAGGCTTAAGCTAAATCTCAGAGAATGAATGTTATACATTGGTGTGCCTATCACTGTACGTTCAAATTGTTTGACCTTGAAGGCAAAAGCAGGAAACAGTGTTTTTCCATTATATGATAGAAAAATATTTCCTACTTTTCTAAATGGATCACCAGTGGTAAACAAAAATAAACAAACCTGCTCTAATATTCTTTAGCTACTCCAATTCATATAAGGACAGACATTATAAATATTACACACGACTAAGTAAATTATATCAACTGCTATCCGACAGTTACGAACATATTTTTGTAAATTGTTTTTATGCTCATATAATATTAGTAATCGACGTATCACTATATTTGAATTTAAAAGCCTCCAGGCAAAAATGTGAATAAATATATTCAACTGTTGCCCTCAGTGACCAAAACTCTCCCTTCAATCCCATTCAACATGTGCTTGAAGATCGAGACTTGATCACCTGAGGGTAACAAACTTCTCGATTACATATTCACGGTAATTGAGAATAACCTTTGCATAATATATTTGAACATTAACCGAAGTAATAATTATCTAATTACTACAAACAACGATAAGATAATCTTGACTTTTATTCCATCAAAACAAATACAAAACATTTTTCAGCTCAAAAGAACGCTTGGCAACCGATGTGTCTTAACTAGAACAAGTGCAGCGTATTTTCAGTAGTTAAAACAATTTAATTATATAAGAGCTTCACAAAACATATATATAAATACAAAAAAATAATACATCCGTCAATAACAATATATAAATAAGCTATCAGGGATTGTATAAGTAATTTTAAAAGTTAAGATATTGCTACTATAGATAATTAAATATAATTGCAAGCAGAGGTGAATGGTAAAATACCCTAATTTGTATTTCACTTACAGGTATTTAAGGTAATAAAGTACAAAACTAAATTATATGGTTATATATATTTATAAGGTATGCGGTACTCTTTGTTTCATAATGTTGCTATAACCTGGAGAATGGCACTAATTCATTAATTGATTTCACTGGAGTAGACAGATGTTCAATTAATCTGTGTTTTAAATTACATGTCCTAAATTTTGGAGATTACCTTTTTTTTCTGAATCAGCAAGTCTTATATTCATTTGATGATAGTAGTTACCTTATTTCTTTTTTACAATATATGAACTTGTTGATATATATTTTTGCAATTCACTAATTAATAATATTTCTATTATCAATATTCAATTCAAAAAATATCATTGTTAATATAATACTTATTGTTTCTACGACATTTGATTTTAAAACTAAAATTTAAACTGTCTATCACACTGTGTTTTTATTGCCATTGCTTCACTTTTATTTACATTATTTAATTGTAACATAGAATTAAGAATGACGTGTGTTCCACCAACACAACCAACAGACACACACCCATCACAGCCACACCAAACACCCAATCTGCACCCACAACCACAGCTCAAACAAACAGGCCTACTTCAAACACAACCAACCTAAATATATTACAAATAAACATAAACGGCCTAAACAAAAAACAACAGGAACTTGAACAACTCGCAGAAAAAACATAAACTCGACATCATAACCATACAGGAATCAAAATTTGCCCCTCATCACAAAACCCCCACCTTAACAAACTACACAAAAATCCGCACAGACAGACCACAAAGGCTAGGTGGAGGCCTGATCACATACATTCACAAGAACATCTCATTCACACCAATCACAATCCCTCACACATAAACACCAGGAAAACAGAATTACAAATCACTAAAATACACATTACCAAATACAAAACCATACACATAGCTAACATATACATTCCGCCTAGAGACACAACCCAGCCATACCACCAAACGGAGGACATGGACATCACCAAAACCCTCACTCACCTTACAATACTGGACAACACAATAATCACAGTCGACATAAATGCTCATTCCTCACACTGGCACTCCCCCACAGACGAGCACAGAGGCAACATACAATTAAACTCAACACACGCAATACTCAACCACAACACTCCCACCCGCGTATCCTTCAATATCCAACAACAAAGTACCTCCCCAGATATCTCCACCGCCACCAACACCCTCACCAACAGAATTACATTGAAGACACTACATGCCCTCAACTCAGACCACATCCCCATTAACATCGCATACAACACCAAAACAAAATTCAAACTAATACAGCTACGCCACCCCTACACCAACTACAGGAAAGCTAATTGGAAGGATTTTACATCGGAAATAGAACACCTACTCAACAATATCCAGATACCAAACAATATCCATACAGCAAAAACTATACTCACAAACAATACTAACTGCCGACAAGCACAACATACCAAAAGGCAAGATTCACAACAAACATAAACTCCTCCCAGAAAACATCAGAGACCTCATCAAACAAAGAAATACAATCAGACAACAAACCCACCACGACCCCCAGATCAACATCCTCAACACAACAATAGATACACTAATACAAGAAATATGGCGTGAACACTTAACAGATTGTTGGGACCATAAAACCAACACCCACATACTATGGAACACAATTTCACTACTCACAAAAAATAAACCCAAACAGACACCCAACCAATCAATCACATTTAACAACAAAACAGCAATAAAAAACCAGCAAATAGCCACCCTTTTCAACAAACAATTCACAAACAACATCACCCACAAAACCCACACTAACAATTGGAAAACTGATAGACACACAAAGAAACTACACCAGACACCAATCCATATTACCACCACACAAACAACCTAGCATTAAAACAAGCCAAAAACAACAACTCCCCCGGTCCAGACAACATCAGCATCAGACATCTCAAACATCTCGGACCCATAGCCATAACAACACTAACCACAATAAACAACAAATTTCAACAAAATACCCAACACCTAGAAAACAGCAAAAACAATCCCCACCCAAAATCAAATAAACACCCCTCCATAGACTCATGATACCGACCCATCTCCCTTCTATACCCCATAGCCAAAACACTAGACAAAATCATACTCCCATACATCACAACAGACATCCTTCTCCCACCCCACCAACACGGATTCCCAAAACAACATTCCACCACCACAGCACTACACAAAACAAACAACCAAAAACACCCACCTATACGCTCCATAGCCATAGTCCTAGACATGTCGAAGGCGTTCGACACAGTACACCTAAACAACACCACCATACCAAGTACCATCATAAAATTCATAGCAAATTACATCAGAAGAAGGAAACAGTGCACCCAACACAACAACCACAACTCCTCACACAGAAACATAAAAACAGGCGTTCCTCAAAGGGGTTTCCTGTCACCCACATTATTCAACATATACATGGCAGATCTCCCCGACCCTCCACACAATGTCCAAACTATCACATATGCAGATGACATCCCCATACTTTCCTCCCACATAAATCCCATAACTGCAGAAACCCAAGAACTACCGTACCTTACAACAGATTCATAACTGGACAAAAAACAACCAACTCACTCTCAACGCAAGCAAAACTACCACCACACTCTTCACACTCCACCCTGCAGAGTATAACAACACACTACACCTTCACATAAACAGCACACTCCTGCCAACGGTCAAGGAACCAAAAAACCTTGGCCTAACATTTCTCCCCAAGCTTACCTACACTAAACACATAAAAAACACCATCACCAAAACCATACCTATACCATAAACATGCTGGGGAAAAAGAAAAGAAACTCTTTCCATCACATACAAAACAATCACACGACCCATCATAGAATATGCAAACACTATCTGGATACCAATCACATCCACCACAAACATAAACAAACTGCAAACTATTCAAAACACTGTCATAAGAACAGCCACAGACTGCACACTGTACACAAACACACAACACCTCCACCAAACAAAGATCCTCCCCATAATAATAATATTTGGGGCTTTTATATATCGGATCTAATCGAACTTAAACGATCTCTGCCCTGCTTTACATATCAACTTTAATGTTACTACCCACATCAAGTGACGTGTACCCTAAGGATATGCAGCCAACATATGACGCGTCCTCCAAGCCGGGGTAAGCTTAGCACATGATATTTTAAGGAATACAGCCACGTTCAAATCCCAATGAAATAACCTTAAAGCGGACTAGAACTGACGCCAGTGAGATTTGCTTATACAGCATTAATATCCAGGCAGCGTTCGTATCCACTCGGCCACCATCTCTCAACTACATGCTTCACAACTACGACAAACAGCCCAACACCCAGCTCATCCCCTCCATTTACTCACACAACAACCAACACCTCCTAGATACATGACACAAACAATATTCTAGAACAATAACAACTACACGACAAAAATGGACACCACCCCAAAAAACACCTCACATCAAACAATAAAACAACACAAGAAACTCATACATACATACACAGCAACAAACTAAACAAACAGCAGCCACACAAACAAAATCATCAATATCCAAGCACCAGACATCAACGAAACGGAACAATCACTCCCACACAACATGCGCAGAACAATGGCACAGCTCAAATCAAACAAATCCTCTGATTCCAAGAGTACCTAAAAAATATAGTCTCTGACACCCAATCACTCCAAGCTGTCCACTGTTCCAACACCACACACGTCTTGACATGCCCACATGTGTGTACGGCCCTGGCCCCGGAGCGGAGGCCCTCTGGGCTAACCCAGTGGGAGCGGCGGTGCTGGCCGGATGGTCGGACTTGCTGGAATGGGGGTTGGATCCTCCAACGTGAGGACTCCATCCTCTATGCCGAGGATGGAGTGGGGTCGATAACAACAACGTGTGTTGCAAGTTATGAATTTGGTAATTAAATAGTTCCCATATTTTTATCTTAAATTTACAAATGGTTCAAGCTTACACATATTATTCTTCGGAATAGAAACGAAAACAAGTTCATTAGGTGAAACAAATTTACATGCGTCTTCCTTTTTGCTATATCCTTATTAAGTTACCGTTTGGATTCCTTTAGTGTAAGTACAAAAAATTAAGGTAAAGGTAAAGGAGATTCCAAAAATTACCTACAGAAATAAAATTATTACCAAATTGGTTGTTTTTTATCCTTAACAAAAAATATTAAATAAAATTACTGCGCAAATCTATGTTTCACTTAGAAAACTATAGAAACGAATCTGTGGAATTCATTACAATTGGGCTATAGTCATGTTTCCCATAATAACAGTTTGCAAATAGTTTGTAAAATTTCGAGAAGAGTGACGTCATCGGTGTTTCTGATTCTAACAGTTCGCAAACAGCTCCTAAACAGTTTGCAAACTGTTTCATCAAAAAAGAAAAATCTTACAAGCAACGACTTGAGTTAGTTTCGCCGTGATGTCATGGAATACAGATATAAACATTAAAGGCTGCATATCTTAAGGCCAAAAATTTTGGTCAAGTATTTCTATAGATTATTAATATAAGTTAAATGTATATATATACATAGGTTATACAATATTTATAAATAAAATAATAGAGGAAATAATCAAAGTTGGGTTTCAGTTTAAAATTTAAAATTTAAATATAAACTTAAATATTTTGTTTTATTTTAATAGGATTACTAATTTATATTAATACTTTCATAAGTTAACATTTAGACTGAATTATAAAATAAAAATTAATAGTTAACTTTCATTGTAGTTTGCTTACATAAGCAGCTGACAAATAAACACGAGTAAATGCTACGCATTGAAAGCTGTGATTTGTATATTCAAAAGTTCTCTAAACTTATGTAATTGTTGAAAACAAATCTATGTATTAATATATTAACACTGTTCTATCATTTATTTCAAACAATATTCTATCTAACCCTACAAATACAAATCTTGGTTTTCCGTGAATTGGATGGAAAATTGGTTTAGTCTAAAAACTTCTGAAATAATTATTATTTAAATATATATAATTTTTCTGAAAAAAAGTTCTGAAGGCAATTTACCTTAAAAATTTCAGTTCTTCATTTGTTTTAAACAACTTTTCTTTAAGCCTTCAAAAAAATATTGGTTAACCACGAATTTGAACTTTCTTATACTATGTATATTTTGATAAGTAAATACTGATTTTACATAAAATGCTATGTTCTTAATTTTCATATAAAGAAATTATTTTTTTTATTATTTTGAAAAAATGGCAAAATTTAGTTAGTTCACAAATTATCCACCGCCCCAACTTTCCCAAGATCCTCAACAGCAACAACCAAAGGTTCTTTATAGAAGCTGGTTTTTCAAAGACAGCTTAATAAGTAAGAGTTTGTATTTATCATTAACATATTCTTAGTGTGAACAAACAATATTACAATTTTAAAACCATGGTCAAGCTTTATCTATATCTAACATCAGTAACAACAATACACACAACATAAATAAATATAGCAGCTACAATATTAGTGATATTAATAGAAACAATAACAATAGCAAGGTCAAAAACTACATTTGTCAACTACTATCGAGAAACAAATGTAAATGATACAAATCTTATTCTAAATTAAGAAGCGCTATTATAGGATGCCGTAGAAAATTAAGACATCGTCAATTATAATGTAGAGCTTAAAAATAATGGTGTATCCAAAAGTCCTAATCATCGATTCAATATTCGCCAATTATATTGTTATAGCATAAAAATAGCAGACATTTGAATGATAGATATACATATAATCCTAATTTACTGTACGTTTCATTAAAACGAATTGAGTTTAAAAAAGACCTTTAGTTAAATTTTCCTAATTTGTAAATGCAAAACTATAGGTAGACTCAATTAAAATCATATCATGAGATCTAAAAATGGAAAGCTTAAATTTTAAAAACATTTTTTCACAAATTAAAAAAAAGTTTTGTATGAAATCTTATCAAAGTTATCAGGAACGATTTCATTGTTCATGTGGCTTATGAAGCTAAACATTTAAACTCGTATAGTTGTAAATAAACAATTAAGTGATTGTGAACTGGTTGTATTATATGTAATACCTGGATTGTAATCATTTACGACCATTCAGGTAATCATGCTTAAAGTTTGCTTTCAATGTTATTGCACTTTTTTATGTGTGAAACATGAATGAATATTCTAATATGCTTTCATTTAGTCAAGTGAAAGAAATAATTAATTGTGTTACTTTAGGTTTGCACGCAGTCAACAAATTTGTACTAAGTTCCAAGCTTGTAAACAATCAATAATTCATTTCAAATTGTGGCAGCGATGAAACGTATAAAATATATGAAGTAAGATTAATAAAAGTTGAAAGCAAATGGGTATTGGAACAACCTTAAAATATATGTACTCATTTAACAACAAAAATAAACTACGACTCTAAGTTTATGTATATAGCCAATATGTTACATAGAAAACCTTACCACTAAAAAGAAGAATTGTTTTAAGATATTTATCTTTAGACAAGTTTGGTCAAGAAATAATCTGCCATTTGTCTTTTGAACCTTATGTTCTCAACACCTTCCACTCTTAAATTTTCTACCAAGGTAGTCATCCATATTTTTAGGTTCAAACATCAAAAACTAACATTTTCTATCAACTTCTTTACATAGAAAAACAATTTTTTAAGCTTTTTATATGAATGTAATACTATAATTTTATATCAAATCTTACTAATTTATTTTTTACATTATAACACTACCTCTATAGTATGAAATATTTTCTATAAAACTATTTTTAGTAACAGCACAACATTTTATATTTAGGTTCTAATTATAACAGTTCTCATAATTAATTAAATATATATTTTTTAAACTTATAACTTCAAGTAAAACTTAATTGTTTCCTTTTCTTACATTTTGAATATGTTGTTCATGCAGCACCGTTAGCTTACATTAATTTGATTTATAAAAATTAAAATTGGAAATTTTGATCTTTGAAATATTATTAAACAAACCGAATGTCTGAGTTGCCAGAGCTTTGGCGAAGTAAATCATTTAAATCACTTAAAACATTCGAGAAAAATGGCTTTTCATTGATCACTTCAATCATTTTGGGAGATCGAACTTGTCTGCGATGATCGAGGCTGTGCTAGGCGTGCGATCTGATCGGGTGAAAAATCATCTCATTAGACCAGCGTCACGAGGCAAAGATTTATGTTGGCGCTCTTTCCTTATTTATTCGCGCCAATTTCTCCCGCCATTTGTTTACTTTATTATTTTATTTCTTTTAACAGAAAAAAACTTCATTTGTTTCGTTTCCAATTTTTTTATTTCAATCTTAGCCATTATATTTATTTCCATCATTTTATAATTATTATTACATATAACATATGTAAATAATATAAATACTTTATTATAGAAATCTTAGATCATAAATTTATATTTGAAGAACAATTCTAAATGCATTTAAATCTATATAATTTATTTAAAATTGCTTAAAATATTGGTATGTAATATATACATACTAGCTGGACAAAATTCACAAAAGGTTTTGTTAATATTGTTGATATTGACATGAACTACCTATAGGATATAGTAGCATACTAATTTTGAATTATAAAATATCTCCTCAGCATAGCTAGTATAACAACATGGGTCAAAAATAGGTAGATCAATTATTATTATACATACTTGTTGGTAAACTAAAAGGTTTATAGCTGAAACAACCCATCTCTTGACAATGTATGATATCCGAATTTTGATATGATTAGGGTCACCTTTTTTGAAAAGCTAAAAAATGATTATTCATTCCCATCTCAAGTTTCTTAAAACCACAATTAAAATCTGAAATACGTAGTACAATATTTTACGAAATTTAGATTATAGAATGTTCCAAAAGGTTGAAATTTTTGTTTTAACTGTCTTTAAAAACGATTTTAATTTAATTAAATTATAAATGTTTATAATTCAGTCCTTCTATCACACTATAGGATTGAATTTATTTTTTTAGTTCTTCACAATCAATGCGGTCTACTTTTCAAAATGTTCGATAATGCATTTTTTATCCATTTCATTGATATAGTGTAAGGCTTTTCTCTTTTATCATCCCGTTGCTTTGGTTATACATTGTCTTATATTGTACATTATCGTAGATTTTGTATTTAAAAAAATCAATAATTATTTTATAGTTTGTGGTCCAGTGAAGACAATATCCCTATAAGTAATATCAGTCTATGAGCCCTTACTGTTCATTAGATTTACAACTAAGACGTCCAAGTAATTGTTCCAATGTTATCAAGTATCCAAGTTTAACTGATACAACATTCAGCTAAAAACAAAGTTGCATTATCACAACGTTGAGTACTGCTTAAATTTGAAGTTAAAGATTAAATCTTAACACAGTTCTTGTAACATAACTTATAAAACGTCTAAGCTTACTCTCTTTCAAGAAACATCCAATTAATCAAATTATTAATTTTTAGTAAATTGCACGCTATATAAACTCCATTGTATTATTATTATTAATATAACCTATAATATCTGAAATTATATTAAACATAAACGTACTTTCAGTTGTCGGTTAACGACAGTCTTTGTAATTGCCGATGCCCTAATGTCAATTTTAATGCACTGTAATCCAACTGTCGATGACCGTGTACTGGCTCTATTTGTTTTTTCATCAGAAAATATGAATGAGTACAATGTGTACATAGAAATATAAATTAACAGTATACAATCAAACACTACAGAGTTATACCATAAAAAAGAGCTGTTACAAACAGTTATAACGATTCAGAAATACTTACCGAGTGAAAACTGTTCATAATATATATGTCTTTCATTGGTATCTCCGCAAAAATTTCTCTAAATTAAAAAAAAAAGAGTATGGTCTATTTCTGCAGTTTCTAAAGTTTATTCCCCCCCAAAAAAATTGTATTCTGCTTTTTTGAAAAATAAAACACTACTGCTACCAAAACCAACAACAGCATCAACACCAACCCCAACAGCAACAATCAAGATGGTCGTGCTTTTTTTCCACTAAAAGGTGCATATCAAGAACAACCTATAAACATTATCTAAGGATATCATTGCAATGCTTAGATTCATTATGGCTAGCTTTAGGCTAGCAAAGGGGGGTTCAGGAGTCCCCTCCCTCATAGGTGAGTAACGTTTATAGAATTTAATTTTGATAATTTACAAAACAACTTTTATAGTTTTATAATTTGCTAATTATATATTTCAAAATAAGTACACATTAACGTTAATGAAAGCCATTTAAATAATAAAGGCGTTTGGTCTAATAAGAAAGGAAAACTTTATAATGATAAGGATACAAATTAGACTTGATGTTTATTGTAGCCTTGTGAAAACAAATAAAACATTATTGTGTTGAAACATAGATGTCTTTAAGATGTAGGCTTTACAAGGAACAAAACCTAACGTAGTCTAAATAGTCAAAATGTAATTTCAAGAAGGCTTTAGTTGTCAATTTGAAATCATTCGATAAATGATTAGGCCTTAATATATACAAACTAATTAATATGAATAAGAATCCGAAGATGAAGAAACAAAACTGTTAATAGATTGAAATCTAATCTTGAAAACAAGACTTTAGAACCTGAAAAAATGAAAAAAGCTAAAAAATCCTACTATTGAAAAGGTAATTGAGAAAAACAAATCAGGAAGATTCCTTAAAAATGACCAGAGCGTCAATAAGAAACGCGAAAAAAAGAAAATTGTTTACATCCTTAATATAGTTGAAGCTGTGAAAATTAATTCAAAGTAGGGCTAAAAAGCGGAAGTATTAAAAGTAGTAGTTGGTTGGATGGCAATTTGTTGTGGTCGGTAAACACATATAACGCATATGGATCTAGTGTCCAGGTTGTTCGCTAGATCCATTTCCGCCTCACACAATTTTCTCAATAATTTTGAGAAAGTTGGTTAAAGCGAGAAGATTGTTAGCTATACGTATCATAGTGATAGAAATATATAAATGACAGTGTTGTTATTTATACAAAATAATTAATAAAGGTTATGAAAACTGAATGCGGGCTTATCGAAGAAAATGTATATAATATTGTTGTAATGCGAACAGTTGAAAGAATTTATATATAATATGAAGTTTCAACTAAATTATGTATAAAATGCAAAATTCTATCTATCTCAAACATTTTAAAAGATAAGGGAAATAACTATTATTAGTTTTAGTATTTTATTCTTGAACAAAATGTATTCATTTTTTAAAAAGCACAAAGAATATTTATTCATTTGAAAATATTATTTATTATACCACAGCAATATATACACATTTTTAAAACAGTTTTTTAATTTCATATGAATTTAATATTTACTTAGCTAACTCATTCAATCAAAATAAAATAAATCATAATTGATAAAAATTACCCAAAAACAGAGACAATATAAATATTCAACCTTCTCTGACCCTAAATGCTCAGAATTCTTTCGTGGAACTACAATGGAAATTGTATGGAACAATGTCAGATCTGTTCTGATTATTTGTATCCAAAATTGACTGGAAATCCTGTTGATTAATGATCAAGAAATGTTTGGCTATTGTGTCTAAGCAACGAATGTTCTTTTGATCTCCTTCCGAAAAAACATTGCAACATAAAAATGGTTTGACTTGGTGCCGGACAAGTTTTTCCGATGCGATGAAGCCTAAACATGAAAAACAATTCTGATCCACAGGTTGACGAAGGTGACCCGAATATGGGCATCGATATTATTTGGTATGAAGAATTAGTTTACACAGAGTTGGTTAATTGGAAATATTCCACAGAAACCACGTCTTCCTATTACTCAGCGAGTTTATGGGTCCATATTTAGACTGAGCCTTTTAACAATAAGCATTAACAGGATACTTATATAACACAACTTATTATATTTTATTACTCCCTCCAACATTATATATTAGCCTATAGCTTTGAAGTTTTTCCCTTCACTTCTGCTCAAGAAGACAGCTCAAATTGGGGTCCTTATTTGTAAATAATAAGCCTCCGCAATCGTTACTTTAATTAAACTTGTGCTTTGTAATCTATCTGAGTAAACCAGGATTCCATAACGCGAAAGACGCGTTTGTGTTATTTATTACACTTTACGCTTTTAGTATTCCAAAACTATTTATGAACAACTTTTAATCTAGTTTTTAAATTTTAAAAGTCGTAAAACTAAATTTGAAGGTCTTTTCAATTAAGAAATTTGAACTTCATTTGTACCTTTTTTGATAGTTTTTGAAGTGTTTTGTAATTATTTTTTGCACTTAACAAAAAAGTGAAAATGGTTAGTCAAATTAGTTTAAGTATATTTCAGGTTTCAAACCTGAATCAACTAAGTTTAATCATTAGTAAGCAATACATCTAATGCTGCTAGTATCGGAAAATGTGTTTACAAAAACCGTTAAACATGATTGCTTATACATTACGTTTGTTAGCAAGACATATCTACACATCTCACACAACAGCATAAGGTCTAACTCAAATTTTGATTTCCCACTTTACATTATATAAAAATGTTTTTAACTTACTTTAAACATTGGGATAGTCTAAGCTCTCATCCAACTTTATATATAAGTAATAATGTTTAGGGACATTCGGGTAACAACTTACCATTGCAAGAAATCACTATACACCGGTGTAATGTGAAATTAAAAACAATTTTGATACAATCACTGTAATATTTCAAGAAAAATTAATTATATGATTCGTATAACATTTTGATGGAATGACATAACATAAATTAAATAATAGATGTTTATAATTGGTTAGGTAAAGTAAACATAAGGAAATTGAAAGATGTCCCATTTTTAACGATTTCTTATATTTTTCGTAATATATATAATTAAAATTTCTTTATATGACTAATATATAATTTCGTTGGTAATAGCTTTCTTGGATGTTAGAATATAGTTTGAAACACACAAAGTGTTATATGTAATTTGCTAGATAATATTTACAGATTCAAAATTAACAAACTATCATTAAATCTTAGTGACGAAACGTTCATTATTCGGTAGTCATTATTTATATTTTAAACCTTGTGTCCTTTTCACAGGCTATCAAACTATGGGTATTAAAAAATGTGTTAGTTTAATAGAAGACAATTTGTCTGGTCATCATTTTTTTAAAAACCAATAAGTTTTTAAATCAAGTTTTACATAAACAAAAAAACATGAACATTATTTTTCAGTGGATTGAATTCTTCTGTTATTCAATTCATGAATTATTATTGAGTCAATTAAAACCGAATTGATTTGCATAATAGAATACAATATCGACACAATGAAAACGATTAATGTAATCAATATCTTCAATGTAACCCGGTGAACAACACACACACACATACACATACACATACACATACACATACACATACACACCCACACATATATATATATTGGTATGTTTATATATATATATTAAAATTTTTATGGAAGAAATGTGAATAAATATATTCAACTGAAGCTTTCGGGTGACCGAACAGAGCTCGCTCTTCAAGCTATATGATCGATAGAATCTTATCCAGCTATGCAATCCCCATCATTGGAAAAGGGGTTCAAATACACCTTCAAGTCTACATTTTTCCTATTGGCTCGGCGAGAGATACGTTTCATGTTACTGTTAACCTAATTTCCGGGAATATAAGATACACACATCATTCAAACTTATCATTAATGCTTAACTTAGAAGTTCGCGGTCTGAAATGTAAATAAACTAATATCTTCAACTATAACCTCGAGTGACTAGAGCTCGCTCTTTAACCTGCATGCTCAGTGTAGTCTATCCAGATCCGTAAATAATTTTGTTCACCTTTATACTCGCAAATATCTAAATTAATTTAATATCATCTAGGCTCCTATGGTTAGAAAAGTATCTGGTGTTGACCCGAAGCACATGGTAAGAAATGGAGTTATGAAGATATACTTGAACCATTATTTTACATTTATGCCCGCAAATTTAAATTTATTTACCATATCGAATATCTCACAACTTCGTTGTATGTTTTTTTGTATCTAATATAATCATATTGCATCTTTTTTAAACATCCAATTAAAAGATGAAACAACATTTATTTTAGATAATTGGACAAAGCATCTTATCACTTAACGACGCTCCTCTCACCTGCTCCATCACAGATATTAATAAACGTTAGAAAAGAATTTCTTCCCCAACAGAGTGGAAAATTTGCCACCAACAGCGAACAAAATTCACAACTAACAGTGAGAAGATGTAGTTACACGCCCAATGTGTGCGTTCGGTCAGTTCCAAAAGTTATGGGTTTAGCTCGACTTTTTAATGTTTTATACATGTACACACACACACACACACATATACATACATACATACACACACACACGCGCGCACACACACACACACACACACACACACACAT
>JARUHE010311152.1:0-12033 GCA_031471125.1 Archaeomysis grebnitzkii | reverse complement strand
ATATATATCTATGTTATATGGACAAAATTAAATTGTCTGCTAACAAAATTAAGCATCTCAATGGATGCATTTACTAAATACTTCGCATTATTTATTTCATCTTTTAAGATTCGAACGTAAATAAATAAAAAAAAGTACGGTAGAGACAATAAAAAATAAGATTCGAACGTAAATAAATAAAAAAAAGTACGGTAGAGACAATAAAAAATAAGACAGATTATAAATAAATATAGTAAAAAAAAATATAATGTTATAATAACACGAAACTTTTATATACAGTATATAGGCCTTTGATTTAAACCTACATATAGGCTTACTTTAATTTATATTTTAATTCATGTTTACAACATCAAAAGGACGGAAATTAAAAATCAGAACTAAAATGAAAGACGAAAAACGGAAATTGAAATAATAAAAAAATCAATTTTAGTTCAACTGTTAAATTCCAATTTTCGAGTCCTTTCATAGGCCTATGTTGTAAATAGGAAGTGAACAAAAATTAAATTTTATTGTGGGTTCAAATTAATTATACAAGAATTATAAATATACAAAACAAATATAAATACAAAAAAAATAAAGATATATAACAAAAAAATATAAATATAAAAACAATGACATAAAAAAATGTGGGTATAAAATAAGTATATAGATTTGAAAAACAAAGATATTGGCGCAACCACTTGTTCCACTATTTGGCAAGCGGAATATATTTTTGTTTCAACAAAATTAATTATTGATTAACTTGGGCTGATAGGCACGGTATGCCAAGTGTAATAGTAACTCGAATTTCTGTACTAAAGTCTGTGCAATTACATGGTTGATGATTTTCAGCAGTTGTTTCGCTAGCAATGTTGACGAATAATGGTTGCGTTCATCATTGATAGCAATGGTCATTGATGACTTGGTAGCGACTGTCGGTACAAAAATGAAGCCGACCCTGTCAAGTGAGTTATATTCAACAATATTTGGTTTTAGTTAAAATACTGAAAAATGTCATCAGGTTCTTTGTAAAGAAGAATTTTAATCAACCTATAATTTAAACAAAAACTATATTTTAAAAAAGGTATTCATGTATAATTTTAAAATGTTATTGTAATCCAGAAATAAGTTTTATGGTGACATATAACAAGTTTAAAAATGTTGGAAATTTGTTGAATTAACTTTGTATAAAATCATACCATTGCAAATCATTATACATGTTCTGAATTAAAAACATGTTCGGAATTAAAAAACATGTTAGGAATTAAAAAACAAAAACGTTTTTAGTTTAATCAAAATGGAATCGGTTAAAAAAATTGTGTCTATATCTGCAGAGCGTAAATCGTGATAATGAGTGCCTCGCATTCTAAAAGAAACATTCATAAATCATTAACCACTCATTTACACACTAACTCGTGAGGAATGAATCTGTCTTAGAATAACAAAACATATATAAAGTTATTGAAATAACAATGAAATATTCAACGAGTGAGGTTATTCTTTTCCCGATTTATGCCCTGTCTATATGTACATTAACAAAATTTAAAATTATAAATGAATTCATGTTCAGTCATATCGTTTTTTCATTTAAGTTATAATGAAAACTATTTCACAATAAGTTTGATGTCGTGTTTCAGTATTTTGGTTAACCCTTTCAGTATTTTCATTATTTTGGTTAACCCTTTCACACCTGTTTGGATGCATATGTCCCATACAACACTAATTACAATTCATTTGCATCCTGATGACTAAAATTATTCAGGAGTGAAAGGGTTAAAACCGAATTTTGTTTAATGGAATAAACATCGATCGATGACGTCGATATAGGGTAAGCCTACCAAATTCGTCAATTCTCGTTTGAAGTTCGCCACTTTAAATGTTTTTTTTATTCTTAATTATAGTCTAATTTGTGGGAAACAAAAAAAAATTTAAAATGTATAATTAATTATTATTATGAATTATAAAAAGCATTAAATAATTAACATTTAAAGTGGCGAACTTCAAACAAGAATTGACGAATTTGGTAGGTATACCCTAGTCACTATACGATACCGTCGGCTTTTCCTTGCTGGTAACTACTAACAATCATCGATGACGTCGTCACAGTCACCATACGATATTGTCGACTCTTTGATTGCGCAGACCTTTAGTACATAGACTTTGAGTAACTCCATCAAAAGTTCCTCCAATTGATGTTTCATAAGCAGTGATGTAACTTAATCAACAGAAGTCACGCTGACAACAACACCGGAAAAGTAACATTTAAGAATTACTATACTTGGTTTAAACTATAAAAATACCTAACAAAACTTTAAAAAAAATACTATACTTGATTTAAACCATAAAAACAATACTGAACAAAACTTAAAAAATATAAGCTCTTGCGAAAAAATATAAGTTCTTACGAACTAAACACACGCAACTGTAAAGCAAGGTTTTAGAAATTGTTTAACAATGTGTTGAAGAATTCCAATAATTTAAAAGAAAAATATTTTGTTTATTCAGTAAAAATATATCATTTCAAAGTTTAAAACATAAATCAAAATAATAAAATGTATATTAACAATTATATAATAACTGATTTGAAGATAAGTTTGTTTTTCTCTTGTAATCTCAAAGTAAAAACATTTTGACTGACCTTTTAGACTGTCTTTGCCTATTATAAATTGTATTCATTTTTTTATTAAGTTAGTAATTAACTGTATTTCTTTGTTCAAATTGGCTAGGCTATGAGTGAAAAACAAACTCACTGCATGTATTTCAATAGTATCTAGTTTTCCTATCTAAATTCTAACCAGAACCAACATAGTTTAATTTTTGTGAAAGGAGAAAAATGTTTACAACATGGTATGATTATTGACATCATGAAGGATATGGAAGTTGTTGTCTGTATGGTTAGTATTTGCATTGGATTGTTTGGCAAAACAATTTGTTGATTAGACTACAACTTTCTATAATCAAAAGACTCCTAAAGAGATGCTTAATTAATTATAATTGTTCGTATTTGTAATAATAATAATATTAATAATAATTATAATAATAATTATTATAATAATAATAATAAATAATAATAATTGTTCACATTTGTAATAATAATAATAATCATATTAATAACAATTGTTCACATTTTTAATAATAATAATAATTGTTCACATTTGTAATAATAATAATAATCATATTAATAATAATTGTTCACATTTGTAATAATAATAATAATCATAATCATATTAATAATAATTGTTCACATTTATAATAATAATAATAATTGTTCACATTTGTAATAATAATAATAATCATATTAATAATAATTGTTCACTTTTGTAAAGCGCCCTTCAGCTGTAAGTTTACAGGTCACAAGAAATAAAAAACGAGAGCCACCACAAATACAACTGGGCAACTGATTCCATAGTTTTGGACCAACGACACAAAACGTCTCCCATTGTTTTTAACTTAATTAGTCTTGGACATTCAAGAGTCAGGATTAAGGATGCTTAACCTATCAGACCTGCATCGGAGTTTAATAATATCCCGGAGATAGCTAGATACCAGTTAAACCATTCAAAGACTTCAAAAGAAACATTAAGATTTTAAAACTTATGTTATAGGTCACACATTTAAATTAACATGCTTGACATATTTTAGATGAAAACAGTCTACGTGATTTAAGACATGATCCATTTTAAAGGAATGTCAGGTCATCACATACCTGTTTAGTTATTCAGGTTAGTTCACTAATTATAAATGTTTAGTGTGGCTATAGTAACTTGATTCGAGACACATCAGTCTCTGCATGTGCTGTCTATAAACAAAACATAATAGCCTGCCATGGTTTTAATAAGCCAACACTTATACACCAAGCATAGGATTCCAGTAGAGATCCCTGAGTATGAGGCTTATATGAAATAATTTAGAGTTACCAGTAACCAAACAGGCAGCAAAATTTGGATCTTTTGGTGAAAGCTTTATAGTTGATAAAGGCAGGTTAGCAAGCAACGAGTTGCAATAATTCAATTTTAAATAAACGAAACCATGCGTTAAAATTAATAATAATATAATAATAAGAAGAAGTTGTGAAATACATTTCGTATCTTTCATAATTGTGAAGTATACCAAAGCAGGCTTTTGCAGTTCTGTTTGTATGCTTAGCAAAGGTTAGTAATGAGTCGAATACTAAACCTAAGTTTCTCACTGTTAAATTAAATACTCCGTATATAGTAATTTTATTTCAGTAATGGTGTTTAAAATAGAAAACAATTTCCGATATTAAAGTTAATAAGCAAAACGTTAATAAAATAATGCACTATAATAGTTTATTGAAACTAAGTACAACTCCGACAACTGGGCCTGCTGCCCTATATTTTACTTGTTAAGTTTATGAATCACATTTTTAAAGTTTCCTTATTTGTAAGTATACTACATCGCACTAGACACATTTATAGAAACGTATCATAATTGACAACAGGTACAGCTAAGTTCTAAATATACTGTATATGTAGATTGAGTACAGCCAAACGCAAAATAAAAGTTCCATTTTCGAATAGAAGACAAATATGAATAATATAACTTAAATTATTTTTGTTGTAAATACCATACTGTGAAAAATTAGGGTAGATTTCACATTATGAAATTTACAACCAAATAATTTTAAACTTCATTATTATTCTAATATTTTAAACCGGGACTTATATTTTGCGTTTGGCTGTACATTATAGCCTATATAGTAAACTTACATTTCATTATATTTTATTGGAACAATCTGTAGTAAATACTTTAAAAATGAAATGATTTAAGGTTTTTATTTTATACAACATATATAATCGATTGCTAGAAAAAAAACATTCGTACATGATTTACATCCGTTCGAAACTTGTTCATGCTCATGAAATTCTCACATAACTGATGAAGCATCGTTCACAGTTAGTTTGGGCGGTGAATGTACGTCAATGGCACTCTGTAGCCTGGCTCATGAGAAACGAATTGCAATTAACAAACTCGTAGTTAGTTATCATCTTCGTCCCATTCTTATAGCCACTCAAAATTCCTGGGCTGGCTTGACCTCCAAGTGGCTGAAACATGTTCATAACTCGATGTGATCATTTCAATCACCTTTGATTATATAGAATGTTGGCTAAAGCTCGGCACCCATAAGGTACCACCGATGGCACAAGGATCCGACATTTTTCAAATAGAAAAATATGAATGATAAAGTTATAATTTATTTTTGTTGAACATTTTATACTGTGGAAATATATATCATAGATTTTCACAGTATGGAAGTTACAAGAAATAAGAATTTAGAACTTCATTATTCTCATATTTCGATTTGAAAAATGTCAGATACTTGTGCCACTGATGGTACTCAGCACATCTTACTTATACATATGTACCAAATAATATAGAACAGAATAAAATGACAATAACAATTATAATAATAACTAAAGGAGACATTTATTATACAACATCCATATAATTTCCAATTTCCATGTATTTTAAAATTCACACATACAATTGGAAAGCTATTTTATGTGATCTTCAGGTTATTAAAAAAAGTTCTAAAAATTTATCAGTGTATTTTTGAATAACAATATTTAAACAAAGTCATTATATAATTTTGTGAACATTTATTTTCCGGTTGCTATGTCACACATATGTTAAATATAATCCGTGGTGTTTTGGAGTAGAAAAATGGATAACACTTCCTATCAGGCTAACATTTTATATATGTTGGGTTATGGGAGGATGCCAATAGTTTTCGAAAAACGCCATTCAAGTCAGTTTTTCCTAAGCACATTTTAAAAAAGACATAATTTTGAGAACATTTCTCAAAATTGGGTTTTATGAGAACACAACCAAGACATCCGATTTATAGTGCAATCCTGTCCATTATCAAAGTACCATTCCCAATGTTGTGTAGTGTAATATGTTGAAATTAAAGTTTCACATGAGGTAATTATATATATATATAATTATATGTATCCTATATATATATCATACATACTATATATGTTTAAACCAAAGTTTAACATGAGGGATTTATATTTATATATGAAACTGACGAAACCACCAAGTTTGTCTCTCACTCAATGCTTGGCATTTACCATGAAATTGTTATATTAAAATTTTCTCTGCAGAAAAGTTTAAAGAAAAATAAGTATTAAAATTTATGAAAACAATTGATTAAATTAATTTTTTTAAAAATAGTTGAACAAATTGATTTGAAATTAGAAGTCTTGCTTTTTGTGTGATTGATTAGGCTATAAAGAGATAAAATTGTCATTTATCAGTATAATTATTATATTTTTATGCATTCCGCCAAATAAATATAGTGACGGTATAATTGAGCAGAAGTTGCCTGATCGGACTTTTTAAACACCAATAGTTGACATTGAACTACTTTTACATCAGCATCGTTTTTTATACTCAAGATGCTTGAAAAAAATTGACAAGATGTTGAAGATCAAGTGTTCCGTAGTTGTCGAGAATCTCAAGAAGCTGTGGCACCCTGCTCTTCACGTTCACACCTTTGAACTTGTATTTGTCGATGTACAAATCGGTGATCATGCCTGCCAAAAAAATATTTTTTATTACTTAATCCTTAAACCCTGATCATGCCTGCCAAAAAAATATTTTTTTATTACTTAATCCTTAAACCCTGATCATGTCTGCCAAAAAAATATGTGTTATTACTTAACCCCTAAACCCTGAAGAAGCAAACAATAAATGTCATTTCAATACCAACTTCAACGTGTCTTAAATCTCGTGGCAACAGTTAAGTCGCGTTTCGACCAAACTTGATTTGAATCCCATTGGCACAATGTTATAAGATTTGAATCAATTTTTAATGTTCCAATAAAAATCATATAACATTGGATAAACGTGATTTAAATCAAGAAATGATTGGTTGAGAACGCATTTTTAGTCTGGTGATGAAAGGTTAACTTCAATGTATTTTAGTCCTTGGAGAAAAACTTAATGGGGATGAAAGGGTTAAACTGTCAATTATGACTTCCAATATATATATATATATATATATATATTTCACACCTTTCATCATTGGAAATTAGAGTTCAATCTCCTTCTAACACGTCATGCAGGTTTCTTGCAAGATTCTGCAAGACATGTTTACAGGGTCCTCAAACTAAATAAAAGTTGCTTTCCATTAATAATAATAATAATAACAACATTAATAATAACATTAATAATGATATTAACAACAACAACAATAACAATAACAATAATAATAATAATAACAAATTACTAATAATAATAATAATAGTAATAATAATAATAGTAGTAATAATAATAATAAAAGTAGTAATAATAATAACAAAATTATTATTAACAATAATAATAATTTGAATTAAATAATATTAATAATCAATCAGAAAAAAATAAAATGAATTAATAATAATAATTACATTAAATATTAAGAAAAATACAAAACAATACTATAAGTAAAAAAAATTAATTAAGTACAAAAGCATACAGTTAAAAATAAATGAGAAATTTCAATACAATCTCTCATATTTTTATATACTTCACAATAACATTTATTCCATCATATGGATGGACAATAGCACAAGTGAGGTAAGCTCTATGTTATTTGAATGGGGATTACCCATAGACTTATAGACTGCGCATCGCCCATTCAATCAATGTTTCAAAAACGTGCCAAAAATTTGAGACCCACAACATTTTCAATAATTTTTATCTAAAGTAGATTATTATACATCTCAAAAATTTTACACATAATTCCATTCCAATCGATCTATTCATAAATAATTTTTTCGATCGATATCGATAAAGTTTTTGGTTAATATTTTCGTACTTTCTAGATTTGTGATCTAGAAAAAACGGCACGTTTTTGCTCGGTCACACGTAGTCTAGTTATAATACGTCTATGGGATTACCTCACTTGTGCTATTAACAATGAAATACTGATATTTCAAAATAAATTGCATTATTAATTAGGAGGAAATAATAAATAACTTGTGTTATTAAATATTGATGTTCCTTTTCAAAAACAATTTTTAACCCAACTTAACATGAAGAGAAAGATGCCGGAAAAACAACATATAACTCTGGACTTCATTTGCTCATTGACCAAAATTAGAAAAAATGCCGGAAAAAACAACATATAACTCTGGACTTCATTTGCTCATCTGACCAAAATTAGAAAAAATGCCGGAAAAAACAACACAACTCTTGACTTCAATTCCTCACCCGATCAAAAAGTAAAAAATGCCGGAAAAACAACACTTGACCCGAATAAAGAAATAAAATAAAGAAATCACCAAAAATTGATTGGTTAAATAGATCGACAATAGCACAAGTGAGGTAATCCACATTCAAATAACATAGAGCCTACCTCACTTGTGTTATTGTCAATATAAAAGCACAAATGAGGTAACCCACATTTAAATCACAGAGCTTACTTCACTTGTACTATTGTTGATCCATATATAGATCAATAATAGCACAAGTGAGGTAAGGTCTATGCTATTCGAATGTGGGTTACTTCACTTGTGTATTGTTGATTCAATTATATGAAAAATATATGGATCAGCAATAGCACAAGTGAGGTAAACTCTATACTATTTGAATGTGGGTTACTTCACTTGTGTATTGTTAATCCAAATATAATCTGAGCTAAAGCCGCACACTCCACCCATAAACTCACCATAAAGTCGCTCAAGATGGCAAGGTTGTTTGCAATATTGACTTTGAAGGTCATCCGCATTGTCCAATATATGTTGGTACTCAGGAGAGAGAAAAGTTGTGTCGGACTCGTGCGATCCCAATTCCCTCAGAGCATCTATTAAGGAGACCTGGAAGCAGGGTGCCAGTTTTCAACATAAATTATCGGGAATATTTAGTTAACTTTTGCTAATTTTTCAAATGAAAATAAATAATTTGTTTTTGTATATAACAAATGCAATTTTATAGAAAATAATAAAATAAAATTTGCAGAGATGAAAATATCTTCTATTGAATATGGATCAACAAAAGCACAGATAAAAATAAGATTGTTTAGAAAATAATTTTGTAAATATTTGAAAAATAGGATTAAATTTCACCTGTTTAGCCAACATGAGTTGTGCCTGAAGCCGAGGATGAAGCAAATGGAGAGCATGAACAATACTCTCTTCGCTGACTTCACAAGAAATATCCAAACGAACCTGTTGGAAAATTTTTTATTTATAAGTTTTAATTTTTTTCACTTATTAATTCGTTTGATAATAGCACAAGTGAGGTAACCTACATTGAAATAACAGAACTTACCTCATTTATGCTATTGTGAATCCAATTATACTTTTTGAGTAATAACTAAAATAAAAATAATTTAAAATCGTAATGTTTGGCATTTTTTTAATAAAAGAAACAAACCAGTTTACAAGTTCTTGATTTTGCAGGGCCAAAAAAAATTAAATTGCAAAAATATGTCTTTTGGCACACTTGAGCAGTAGTTTACCAAAAACTCAATTTTAAAAAATTTGGGTCAAGCTGGAAATGAAAAAAAAGAATTTATATTAATTACAATTTTATTTCACACAATTTTATACCATCTTACTTTTTTCCTCGTAGCTTCCTTCGTCAAAACGTCTTTCAAGATTGAAATTGTGGATATGTTGTCCGATCTGAAGACAGCTTCTCCGTTCTCATAAGAACATTGGAGCTAAAAAATAAATTCAATGTGAAAGAATGATGCAATTATGATAATAATAATAATAATAATGTTATAAAAACAATATTAATAATGCAATAATAAATATGCAATAATAATAATAATAATGCAATAATAAATATGCAATAATAAATATGCAATAATAATAATAATAATGCAATAATAAATATGCAATAATAATAATGTAATAAAAATAATATTAATAATGCAATAATAATAATGTAATAAAAATAATATTAATAATGCAATAATAAATATGTAATAATAAAAATAATAAAATAATGAGGCAGTAAATTATGGTGTAAAACAACGATGCAATGGTTATGGTCAATAGTGGCTTAATTAAAGTTGTGTTGTCGACCACACTTTCTTTTGATTAAATCAACTCTTCTTGATTTAAATCAAAATTGTAAAACATTGTGTTAATGTGATTTAAATCAAGAGAAATTGATTCAAATCAGGATAAAGTGTAGTCAAAAACACACTGACACCATTTGATAGGAGGTTTAAATGAAAAAACAACAAAAGTAATTAACAGATGGAAAAGATATCAAATTTTAATGAAAATAATTAAATTGATTTTTATACTTTGATAATCAAATGAATAAACATTAAAAATTTCAAAATTAATGACCATTATTTTGAAATACTTGATATGGATATTATAGTTCAATTCATAAATAGGAATATGAGTCTTCAAAACGTAGGCCTATGGGTTTTTTGAACGGTTAGTTACCATTGGAAAAACATTGAAGACTATTTCAGTTCAAACCTTAAACTATTTATTTTAAAATAATATTTTGACTTATTTGAGTGTCTAAAAATCATTTGAGTATTCAAAAAATACATTCAACTTTTGAGCAACTTACTTGTGTGTCTAGAAAAGTAGATACAAATATGAACTCCGCTCTTTCCGTGGACGGAGTCCTCTCTGGCAGCTCTGGGAGACAGAAGACAATCCATGCATGCATTTCCGCAAGCGAAAAGTTTCCCGACAAAATGAGAACATTGTGTGGACGCTGCCTGTCAAAATTGTGAATACGGGAATGGAGGGAAAGCGGTTTTATCCGGTATTGGCGAACCTGAAAAAAAGGGATTGTTTCATTAATTTTCTTCTACATATAACTGAGATGTCTTTTTATCCATATCATAAGTAAAATTTATTTCTGATTGGATGAGAAGTTAATGTGTATTGTGTCTAGTTAGCAATTGAATGGGTGACGCCATTGGATAGGTCACCAATTAGATGGCTGACCGCCTTCGAACACAAAATGGTAATGACATTTGAACAGCTCGAATAATTAGGACCATACCCTAATTATAAATTTGTATTTAAAAAATATATTTTCATTTTCATAAATGTATAACTAGAATTAAATAAAGCTAATAGTTTTTAGAAACTTGAATTTAATACCTGACAACATTTAGGTTGTAGCCTTGGTGTGATGTAGGCCTGTAAGGTTCCGTACTGCCCTTCAATTGTTCGGATTCGAACTTCCAGTCTGGTGGTGTTTGCTTGACATCGATAAGTAGCAAGAAGAAAATTTCCGCTCTATGAAAATAAATTTTTATATATAATTGTATCCATTTTATCTACAATTGTATCAATTTTATCTATAATTATATCGATTTTGTCTATAATTATATCAATTTTATCTATAATTATATCAATTTTGTCTATATTTTTATCAATTTTATCTATAATTTTATCAATTTTATCTATAATTATATCCATTGTATCCATTTTATCTGTAATTGTATCCATTTTATGTATATTTTTATCAATTTTATCTATATTTTATCCATATTTTTATATATTTTACCTACAATTGTATCCATTTTATTTATATTTTTAACAATTTTGTCTATATACACTTCAACATTATATCAAGTATAATATATTTACATATTACTGTTGATCAAAATCCTTAAGCAATGTTATTACTCTATAGTATGTAGGTATGAAACAAGGTGCTAATTTTAAGCATAGATTAGTCAATTGACAAAATATCCCCAACTTTAGAAAGGTTTTTACTCAACTTTAATACACACTTTCAGATTATTTTTCATCAATTTCTATAAAAGCAATCTTGTTCAAGGAATTTTCAAAAAACTAAATTTGGTATTTCCATTTTTCATTAATAAAAATATATTTTAAGTCAGGGATATTCTGTCAATCAAATAATTTATACTGAAAATTAAGCAATGAATAACCAAATGACTATCACCCTGAATGAATAACTTAATGACTATCACCCTGAATTAATAACTTAATGACTATCACCCTGAATGAATAACTTAATGACTATCACCCTGAATGAATAACTTAATGACTATCACCCTGAATGAATAACTTAATGACTATCACC
>JARUHE010311141.1:0-12034 GCA_031471125.1 Archaeomysis grebnitzkii | reverse complement strand
AATGCAATCAAGAAATATTTACCCCCCAGAAGCAGAGTGTGACGGCCATTATACTTTCCGTGTCTCGAACAGAAAAGAGATAACGACGAGAAAAAAAAGAGATGTTTATAAAACACAAAAAATACAAAAATTTTGGGAAAAATAAACAAGTTAACTGCCAGGGTTTTGAACCTTCAGCTCAGGGGTCAATCGGCGCTATTATTATTATTAAAAAAAAGTTTGGAAAAACATTTTAAAATAAAATAAGAATATTTATTAATTTTTCCTCATTTTCAACCAACGCTGAAACTTTCACAAAAGTTTTTGTTTCATAAATGTTGAAATAAAAGAGAATTTCGGTCCGTTGTCAGTTTAATGAATAGTTTTTTGCTTCTAATACACAATTTGAAGAGATTTCCCAAAATTTTCGCTTTGTCTCTACAATTAAAATACTCAAGATTTTCAACAAAAAATATATAATCTTATCTAAAATATTTCCTAAATAAATCTAATTTTTTTTTGTTATGTTTCAGTAAATAAAATTTAATTCTTTCATTTAAATAAATTTAAGTTGATAGTAAAAGAATTATAATAAATCATAATAATGAATTATAATACTTTCAAGTTGATAATAAGAGAAATATAATAAATTTAAGTTGATAATAAAATTATAATAGGTTTTAATAATAAATTTAAGTTGATAGTAAGACTTATAATAAATCATAATAATGAATTATAATATATTTAAGTTGATAATAATAGAATTACAATAAATTTAAATTGATAGTAATAAAATTATAATAAGTTTTAAAAATAAATTTAAGTTGATAGTAAGAGACTTATAATAAATCATAATAATGAATTATAACACATTTAAGTTGATAATAAGAGAATTATAATAAATTAAGTTGCTAGTAATAAAATTATAATAAATTTAAGTTGATAAGAGAATTATAATAAAGCATAATAATGAATTATAATAAATCATAATATTGAATTATAAAATAGTTATTATAATTGTTCAACCAAACTAACTTTAACATCGTCAGATGAATTTTCACGAGGGCAGTCACACAAATGGAACGTGGATGGAATTGATCAAAATAATGACACATGCATATGACTAACTTGGAACGTCATCTACCTCTACTTTTTTCTATTTTCAATTTTATTATATTATGTTCAATAGAATTTAATGTTTGCAATGTTAACTATTGATCAGGTTCTGTGTATGCAAAAAACGACATGTGAATTTAAATCTAATATAAGGAATCCGATGTTTAATATTTCTAAATGTTTTGATTTCTGCAAAACAAATAGAAGAAGACCAGGTATTAATAATGAAATAGCTTATCTAGATGGAATGGAAAATAATATTTAATAAATACGAGAGGATTGTAAACGTCAAAATGAACCTTTCTTTTCATTTGCACAATGAAAATAATAATTCCATTTAAGACAATTGTTTTTTTACAGTATGGATGAACAAAATAATAATGACCATTGCCTTATCTATAAACTTCTATAACGCCAGAATAATTGTTGCCATACAAATGGAATTAAACATTTCTATTAGTAAGACGGGTGACAGAAAAGAGAACTGTTACACTAATAAAAGAGAAACAAAGAATAAACAATGAAAGAGAAACAAAGAAGATACCAATAAAGAGAAACAAAGAAGATACCAATAAAGAGAAACAAAGAAGATACCAATAAAGAAAAACAAAGAAGATAACAATAAAGAAAAACAAAGAATATATCAATACAAGAGAAACACAGAAGACACCATTAAAAGAGAAACACAACAGACACCAATAAAAGAGAAATACAACAGACACCAATAAAAGAGAAAGAAAGAAGACACCAATAAAAGAGAAACACAAAAGACACAAACAAAAGAGAAATACAACAGACACCAATAAAAGAGAAACACAGAAGACACCAATAAGAGAGAAACACAGAAGACACCAATAAAAGAAACAAAGAAGACACCAATAAAAGAGAAACAAAGAAGATATAAATAAAAGAGAAACACAGAAGACACCAATAAAAGATAAACAAAGAGAAACAAATAAAATAGAAAGAAAGAAGAAACCAACAAAGGAGAATAAAGTGAATATAGGAGAGATAGGAGAGACAGAAGAACACATGGCAGGCAGGACTCAGGACAGATGTTTTTCCGCCTCCTTCACGAGACATCCGAGCCCATCGCTCCTGGGAATCGGACGTGTGGTGTTGGTGCGTTGTCCTCAAAAGATTTCACCACATCAATAATTACAATTATGAAGATAAAAGTTGCAAATAAATTTGTTTTATCTTTTTATTCACTTTGATTATTTCCATCATTAAGACATTATGTCAAACAACTGATAAGGAGTGCTTTAATGTATGGCAAACGTGCTCTTCTTGCAGCTCTATATATAAATGTCATGGTAAGATGTATTTTATAATTAATGTTCGGTTCAAGATAAAGTTCATAAACAAACAAATATACAAACAAACTTGAAAGTATTCGAACTATATATAGATTGAGGAACTAAAAGCTAAGAAGTGTCAAATAATAAAAAAATAAACTAGAAGATAAAATAAACTTCTGCGCAATGTTTATTTATTACAGCGTATTTATTTATTGCACTGTATTTATACAAGATGGATAGGGAGAGAACAACGAAGAACAACTACAAATGACGAAAGATTACATTCTAACTAAGAGCTCCATTTAAAGAAGTCGCCCATAAACTTTTATGTTAAGCGTTGAAAAAAGCAATCCTTATCAAACAGATAGATAAGTTATCATCAGCAACACTTTGCACCGAATTAGAACGGGAGTAAAATGGGAAATTCGGGCCTGGGAAAGAATCCTTTTGTTTACACTAATTGTTTTTCTGTGTTTACAATATGCCGAAGGAAACCGTAGCACTAATCCTTGGGATGATAATTAGGATTCTTATTTATTCACGCATAATTATAAATATTAATTTATTTTTATTTCTTCTCTCGTTATTTGATACATCTCCATATATGATGGAGGAGAAGGAATATGAGAACTAATGAAACTGTCGAGTGAGTAATGTATTTACCAAGTTTTAGTGGAAATTAGGTTAAGATTTTTTTGAATTTTCTATTATTAAATGGAAGGACAAACCCAACATTTTTTATAACTTCTCAAACAATTTTTGAACAAACAAAGTAAGACTTATGACTTGACCTTGTTTCGCTCGGTTGGCAAAAACAATAAAAACAGAAACGCAAAATTCAGTTTCGAGTAAGTCAACAAAATAAATTGGTTTGAAAGAACGAGAATTTCACCCAAAAGAAAATCTGATTATAAGCAATTAGATCGTCAGCAGAAAATTCGACTTCAACGGAGATTCAATGATAATGAAAAGGCGGCAAAATATTAATCGTAGGCCTATGAAGAAACGGTTAATCTGCAACCCAAGTGAGAATCTTAACACCATTATGAGGCTTAGGCCTAACGGCCACAATTAGATCAATCTCAGGTAGCACAAAGGATAATTTCAATTAGGTCGGGGTCCTAATCTTCAAAAATAATATCCAATTTTATTGAGCCAATTCATAATTGGATTCGACTTATTGGAGGCCAATTCAATCTATCTGAGAATAATACAAAGCCGAGTAGAACCAAATCATGTCGATGATGGAAAGCAAATTATTTTCCAACCTACCCAGTAGCCAAGAGTGAAAATAGGCAATCGTTCAATTATTTTTTAATGCTTTAGAGATTAAGTATATTCTGTGCATAAACGAACAGTATGTGATATTGTTTATTATTGATTTGTTTAATGCATGTGCAATACAGAAAAGTATATTATGTTGAGCAGTCCTACAAGAGTATTAAATACTCATTGGGCTAGGCATAATTTATTAGTTTTAAATTTTTTATTGTGGTGTGTTATATTATATTGTAATTTTATGGCCAAATAAACATATTCATTATTATTCAATTCTATTTCGAAACCACCCTTAACAATCACAATAACTTGTCCCAATCACATGATTTTAACTAGCAGATCATTTCCTTATTATTATGACCAACAATTGTTTTGTCAACTGCATGGAACATTCCTCCAGATGTCGTGAATGTGCGTTACACGCATACCCGGACCCATCATAAATAAAAGACAATTGTCCTCGTACTTAACCATGAGTGGGAAGGAGGGGTCGGGTTGTAAAGCCAAAGATCGTTTGCAAATAAATCTCACTTCAACCATACAGTCGAAACCCTTTAATTAAGGTTAATAATCAAGGGTAATAAAAATGATTTCATGATTATCTCCCAACATTAAATCATCGAATTATTTTCCTGGAAATCAAACCATTCAAATAAATTTCAACCTTTCAAAACATGATTTAAAAGGAACAAACATAATTTGCATTTTTATTATGGTTGTATTTTCAATTGTGAATGATAATGTCGTAACCATTATCAGTTACATTATGGCTCGACAATAGCACAAGTGAGGTAACCCACATTCAAATAACATAAACCTTGCCTCACTTGTGCTGTTGTCCATCCATTTATTTTACCTTAAGCATACTACTAAAATTTCTTTAGTTTTGCGTTGCATACAAACTGGGATAAGGTCATAAGGATAGTCACATTTCTCAATTATTCTTACTTTCTGTGTTGGTTGAAGTTTATCGAGACATGAAAGGTAACATATAGATCGATAATAACACAACTGAGGTAATTCACATCAAAATAACAGAGCTTACCTCACTTGTGCTATTGTCGATCCACACCTGATATGATGGAGTGAGCAGTAATAATAGGAAAACGAATAACAATAGTAATAGCTATACAACTAGGTTTAATAATAATAATAATAATAACAATGAGCAACAATAACATTAACAAATCAAATTCCACACAAAAAAAAACAAATGTTAAACCACAAAAGAAGTGTATTAAAATGCAAGATTTTAAGTCATAATCAACCTCAGAGATTCGTAAGATCACAATAATTCACATTTCTTTAACCATTTGAAGCTCGAGGGACTGTTTGCAGAAGGACTAAAATACATAAATATAATTAGATGGACAACAGCACAAAGGAGGTAAGCCACATTCAAACAACATAGAGCTTACCTCACTTGTGCTTTTATATGGATCGACAATAGCACAAATGAGGTAACCCACATTCAAATAAAATAGAACTTACCTCACTTGTGCTATTGTCAATCCATACAATTGAAAACAACCTTTATTAACCTGGCACTAGAGTTACCATAAAACTTCAAAGGGTTAAAGTTGCACAAAAATCAGAGGAGATTAAAATATTTTGAAGCGGCCATAAATGAAGACGGAACATTATTCGTCCCTGGAGTAAACAGGAGCACCGATACAGGTTCTTGCTAATTAAAACTCTTTTTGTCCGATGCCATCTTTATCAACGTCCTCTTGTTTACTTTGTGTTTTATCGACATTTGGATCACCAATAGCACAAGTGAGGTAACTCACACATTCAAATAACAGAGGTTACCTCACTTGTGCTAGTTTAGGTCTATTTAATATTGGGACAAGCTGGTCGCACGCAATAATGTCTTTGTAGTTTTTCACAACTATTTAAATTCAGACTTATACAATATATGGATTGACAATAGCACAAGTGAGGTAACCCACATTCAAATAACATAGAACTTACCTCACTTGTGCTATTTTTGATTCATATCTATACGGATGAGTAAGACATTCTAAGAAATTAAGAGAACATAAATTTCTAGATGTTTAAGAGAACAATTGCAGGGCGAAAAATACATTGATCATGAATCATCTCAATGCTAAATAAACTGAATGAAAAATATATTTTTCTTTGTCCTATGAAATTAAAATGGTTCACAAAGGAGGAAAACTTTCAAGTCGACTGCATTAACTTTGTACATTTATTTCCTGCATATTAGCAAGATCATTAAAGGAATTAACATGGTTTAGACAAGGCCAACAATTATTCTACAATGACTTTGTTAACTTGCATTTAAAAAGAGTTTTTCTGAAGTTTTAATTTAGTTTATTTTTACTTATGATTTAATAATCAAATACAAATATTTATGAATTAAATTATATTGAGTATTCTTTAAGAAAGTGTTTACCAAATAAATAAATACTTAATAATAATAATAAATGTTTCTACAAATATAAAGTGAAATAAAAAACTTTTTTAAATTCGTTAACTTATTTTTTCAAATAATCAACTTATCTAACAATTTCAAGAAGGCATAATAATTATCATCAAATAATACAAATAATAATAATAATAAAAATAATAATAATAATAACTACCATCAACATGTTACTAAACCAATAAATACCAACAGGCTAATAAGAAACCAAAGTCTAGAGCTTGACGAGGCTAACGTATGGATCTAATTTTATCATATTTTTTCAGACGATTCACAGGTACTGGTGCAACCAATTCTTAATTACATTGCCTTTATAATATATGGATCGACAATATAGCACAAGTGAGGTAAACTATGTTAATCGATTATGGGATAACTTACTTGTGCTATTGTCGATCCAATTATCTAAATTAAATTTTCAACTCAACAATTTAAGACGTGTTCTCAGCTGCACCTTTCATTGATTTAAATTGACTTTACTGGATTTAAATTGAACCGTTTAACATTGTGTCAATATGATTTAAATCAAAAACGTTTGATCGAAAATACTTCTTTAATAACTGAACGAACCTCAATGGAAGAAAAAAACCGAGCGAACTAAAAAGAAAACCGAGTTGTTCTTCCCTGAAGCTGTCTCGTGGGCTTGTCAGTCGTTAAGCTAAACATTCGTAAACAAAAAACACAACAAAAACTTTTTTCATTGGACGAATCATTATAAAATTACATTTTTCTCAACTATTTCGTTCGTGTTTTTGTTATACAATAAAATAATAATGCAAAGTTTTTAAATAATTTGGTTCTTTAATAAAATAGGTTTGCCATGAACAAAGTTACTCAATTTTTCCATTCAAACCATAAGGAAAAAATATTGTTACGTTGTTAAGGCATGTTGTTGGTGAGTTTCAGTGTGGGGGGGGGAGGACCTGGTCCCCCAAAAACATTCCCGGAGGCTTTGAGGTGAGCGAGCCCAGATGAAGACATTGCATCGAGCTTTGGACAGCTAATGCGGACGAAGGATAATTGCATTACTACGCTTACCAGATAAACGATTCGTCCAACACAGTTTACGTCCGAACATACGAACATACATCATATACGAAGCCTTTTAGCTCAGAATTTCTGCTTTGGCCTTCAAACCCGAAAATTGTCTCACAAATGTATAGTTGTGCAAAAATTAATAGCCCCGGAAACCTGGAAATTATTTATATTATCCTGCAAACCACGTACGAACACATGTACAGTGGTACACATCTGCACATACCGTAGCAAGAGTATACCACAAATTTATGATAAGTTTCTTCAGCCAATCACAACGAACTTACAACGCTGACGTCACGGTCATGTGCCTGCTTCGAACATGTTGGTTGGTTGGTTTATCCGTTTAAAGACAAACCAACAACCGATATATACAAAGCAGTCACTTGACTGACATCACTACCGTCAGTTCGTTGTGATTGGTTGAAGAATTGTATCATAATGAGCATTCATTGACGTTTCTTAATTGTTCTGTGGGTGAACTACAAACATTTTTGCCGCCACAACAAATGGATCGACAATAGCACAAGTGAGGTAAGCTCTGTGTTATTTGAATGTGGGTTACATCACTTGTGCTATGTCGATCCATTATTGAAGGGAATAAAAACGAAATAATTCCACGTTAAACAAAATCCGTTTTAGTAAATGAACAGTTTCGACCGAGGACGAATCACGATAATGAGGCTGTTCAAATAATTTATGTGGACACGAAATATAAAAACATCTTCATCTACAATAAATCAAAAGGATGAAATATTATTTATGGATCTCAAAGTTTTTTGGATTATTCGTTGAAATATATTTCGTTGTTGATTTCGTGATTTTAAACTATTTTTGTTTCTAATGAAACATCTTTTTGCGAAAAGCCTATATAAAAATAAATAATCAAGCCTATATGAAAATAAATAATAAAATATATATAAGCATTCAAGTCATTGTCTAACGCGGACGACGGCGACGACGAGATCGGAATTGCTACGCCGATGTTTAGAGCTTTGCTATGCACGCTCGATAAAAAGGACCTTCCACTGCACCCTGACCGACACGATTTCCATGATTGGGAAAAGATAATTGCGGTTAATTGGTGCGAAGGTTTTTTTTCGCGAACCCATTAATCGAGTTGAACTTGTCCAACTAAATCGGATCTTAATGATTTTAATCACTTAATTGCATCTCGAATTTCCACTTTCGTATCCAAGGAATTGACCTCCACCTTGAAATGCAGACTTTTATAAATATCCATTTTTGTAGAAATAGTCTACGATGATAATTGTATAATCGTCGATAATTAATAGATCACTCTGATAGTGTGTGGCGTATGAATACAATTAATTGATGCAGCTATAATAAACAAATTATAATTATAATAAATTAAAACTTTTATTGTTAAATAAAAACAAAAAAGTATTATAAAGTATTATCTCCGAAAGAATAAGAGTCCTCTACAACTATGAAAGTATTTTAAATATACAGTTATACACTCTTCAATGAGCTTTGCAACGCCAGCAACAATATTAATACTGATGGTCGTATCAGTTTTAATAACAATCAACAACCAACATTAACAACAAAAACAATTCAAGTTAATTTAACAGCACTGACAAACATAAAAACTTTGCAATTTCAGAATAAAAGAAGACTTTTGACGGTTTAATATTTGCAAATTGAAATGCATACATTCGCCGTTTCTATTTAATCGAATTAAGAAGAAATACAACAAAAAAAATTGAAAAACCTGCAATTCAGAAAAAAGTTCGTCTAAACAAAATAAAAATTGAATTTTTAATTCCCTTCAAAACGAAATATGCAAATGAAAGTTGTCCTGCAATTCCAAAGCCATGATTCAAAACCGTCTATACACACACACACACACACAGACACAATTAATTCTATGTTACAAACACTGTAAACTCTGTATTATATACGCTACAAATTCTGTGTTATATACAATATAAAATATGTATTATATACGCTATAAACTCTGTATTATATACGCTATAAATTCTATATTATATACTCTTCAAATTCGGTATATACGCTGTAAAATATGTTTTATATACGCTATAAATTCTGTATTATATACGCTATAAATTTTGTATTATATACGCTTAAAATTTTGTATTATATACGTTATAAAATATGTATTCTATACGCTTCAAATTATGTATTATAACCGTTATAAAATATGTGTTATATACGTTATAAAATATGTGTTCTATACGTTATAAAATATGTGTTCTATACGTTATAAAATATGTGTTGTATATAATACAGAATGTATAGCGTATATAATACATATTTCATAACGTATATAACACATATTTTATAAAATCTGTATTATATACGCTACAAATTCTGTATTATATACGTTATAAAATATATATTAAATACGCTACAAATTCGGTATTATATACGCTGTAAAATCTGTATTACATACGCTATACATTCTGTATTATATACGTTATAAAATCTGTATTATATACGCTAAAAAGTCTGTATTATATACGTTATAAAATCTGCATTATATACGCTTCAAACTCTGTATTGTATATGTTATAAAATCTGTATATATACGTTATAAATCATGTATTATATACGTTATAAAATCTGCATTGTATATTCTATAAATTCTATATTAAATACGCTATAATTTCAAAATTAAAAAACGCTATAAACTTTATATTATAAAGACTACAAATTCTACATTCTGTTTTTTTATAAGATATAAATGTTAGGTTAATTTGATTAATTAATGAAGATACACGTAAATATATACATTGAATATTTACATTTATACTCATTTTAAAATTTTAAAATGTCGGTATTTAAAACATAAAATGTTGAAAATTTAAAACGTGATACTTATTTGCAGGGGAGCCCTTCAAATCTTTATAAAAAAACACATACCTGAAAAGAAAAATAATAAATTAGTTCATGTTAAAAAATTTAAATTATTTATTGCCAAAAATCTAACATCTGGATCAACAATAGCACAAATGAGATAAACTGTTTTTTTAATGTGGGTTACTTTATTTGTGCTATTGTCGATCCATTTTTGATAATCCAAAGAGAAAAGTTGAAAAATCTAATAACAAGAAAAAACAAAACAGTTCAAAATAGTAATTTTCTTAAATAAAAACTAAATTCCAGATACAACAAAGTGATCAACAATAACACAAGTGAGGTAACCTTAATCTTATTTGCATGTGTGTTGCCTCACTTGTGCTATTGTCGCACAAAATAATTATTTACACTTCAAACAAAACTATGAAAATTTATACCAACAAACAAATCCCAATCATGTCTATTTATTTGGAATATTTGACCAAGTATATTTTTAATTGATCAAATATTATTTTTTGTTTGTTTTTACACCAAATACGACTTGATGTCATTCAATGCTGTGATGTGACCATATACTAATATCAATAATAAAATATTTTTAGTTAATAGACACTATTAATAAATACAATTTTAATTATACTAATAATGCTAATTAACATTAATACTACGAATATTAATTACCATTATTAATAATAACAATAAGTAATTTTGATAAACATTGACAATATTAACCAATACCAATAATACTAATGAACATCAACATTATTATTAAACAATGACATTATTATTATTATTATTATTATTATTAAACAATGACATTGCAATTTACATTCGATAAGAACATCTTCGATGGATTATTTGATGAAATAAAACACATTTAAATGCAATTAATTTACTATTAAATTAAATTCAGTTTGTGGCACTCAAAAAAATAATAAAAATAATTCAACAGTTGCAGGAGTTTAATTGTGATTACAATTATATAATCATTATCATAATCATTTAATAATTATCATAATTATTATGACTATTCAATAATTATTATGACTATTCAATAGTTGTTATAATTATTAAACATATTTAATAATAACTGTAACTGTAACATATTTAATAATAATTAAAACTATTTAATAATTATAAAAATATAAACTATGATAACTATTTAACAATTATTATGACTATTTAATAACTATTTAATAATTATTAGGAATATTTAATAGTTGTTATATTTATTAAACATGTTTAATAATAATTTTAACCATTTAACAATTATAAAAAATAAATTATGATAACTATTTAATAATTATAATCATGCAATCATTATTATAATTATTATTAAACAATTATAATAATTCAGTAATCATTAAAATTAAAATTATTTTATTGTTATAATTATTCACTAATTATATAAAAATGTCACAACTCGCCACCCAAAAAAACACCCACAATGCATGCGAATGAAAAAGAAAGTTTGTAAAGAGATGGTCATGCCTTTTTGAATGACTTGCAATCCACTGCAACTGCAACACCAACAACCGCAACCACAACAACAACAAAAACGACAACAACAAAAATGACAACAACGACGACGACAACAAAAACAACAACGACGACGACGACAACAAAAACAACAACGACGACAACAAAAACAACAACGACGACGACGACAACAGCTGTTTTTGCATGACAAGTGTCAATGACACGAAAAAGTGTTTCAATCAAAGGGTATTTGCCAAAGAAACTGCATCAAGCATTGCTAATGCATGTGCAATTGTGCATTGATTGCAATCAATTCTAATGGTCGATTTTGATGGCATTATCATTGTAGTTTTGCTGTTGTTGTTATTACAATTATCGTCGTTGTTGTTGTTGTTATTACAATTATCGTCGTTGCTGTTGTTGTTATTACAATTATCGTCGTTGTTGTTGTTATTACAATTATCGTCGTTGTTGTTGTTATTATTATAATTATAGTCTTTGTTGTTGTTATTACAATTATCGTCGTTGTTGTTGTTATTATTACAATTATAGT
>JARUHE010311130.1:0-12035 GCA_031471125.1 Archaeomysis grebnitzkii | reverse complement strand
ATAAGTATCTTTTATAATAGAAAAGCTATCGCAAGTATGCAGGATTTAATTATTCTATCGATTGTTATAGTTGAAAAATAAATTATGGTATATGACTTATCATTTTCACCAGAGAGTAAATTTTGGTATCTTTCCGTCTTTATATTTTATCAGTTAAGCATAACCATAAAATATTCTCACGCGGTCAGTTGAGTGAGACTTTATTTGTTTAGTGATAATAAATATTTTAGTATTCCCGAGAATACATTAACAAAGAATGCATATAAAATCAATTGATTTAAAATGTAAGAAGACATGAACTGATATAAAGGCAGCGAAAGCAGAAAAAAGAGAAATGTAACAAACGATAAACTAGTGACCCAATGCATTAAGCCTGCGTGCCTCGAATGAACAAAGAATAATTAAATTTAAACCTAAGGTAATAAAAGTATAATTTGAGGCGATACTTCATCTAACGAAATGGAAGAAAAGTTTAAATCTTGGACTTATAAGAACCTCGAAACCCGGTTTAATTATTTTAATCATTCCCGATATCTGTTTAATCTTTATTAGTTTTATAATATTTTAACGTAATGATAATGCTGGAAAGTTTTCTTTGATGATAAAACTCCTTAAAATAATAGTTTAATTGCTTTTATATTGGTGTTTAAACTTTTATTGGGCTGTTGTTATGCCTGTACACAATGTTGAGTGTATAGAGATTGGTTAAGTATTACTACATCGCTTTCGAGGTTATAATTTTCTTGTCTAATGGTAAAACTACTCAATGGTTTTAAACTAGTGTGTTGTGTATTTCCTTTTATGTTACATAATGTGGCATGGAGAAGATTAGTGGATAGCTTTTGTTTCACAAACTATAATTGTCTATTAATTGCTACGAATTTGTTCTCTATTAATCATTGCTTTGGCTTCTACATTGTTATTGTGAAACTTTAAAAAAACAATTGAAATTATACATTTTTGAGTGTTCCAAGATCCTTTTTCTTTGAGAGTTCATTTTTTTGTCAAAACTGTATTTCAAACATATGCAAATCATTTTGAAGGGATTTGTTTAGTTACAATTGTATTACAATTTTTATAATAACGTTTTGTGAAAAGCTAATCAAGGGATACCATATATACAATCCTTTCAATGAAATCTAAGTTTGAATAAACACAATTAAAATTATTTCACAAACATTTCTTTTTAAAAAAATATCAAGAGGATTTGATTTAAATGTTTACTGTACCTAAAACACTCCTTGTTCAAATTAGCTCATTTCTTCACGCGATTTTTTTTCGCGAATGCTTAAGCAATTGAATACATTTTTTTAAATTATATATATATGTTCATAAACATTTTTGTTTTATTATTTGTAATTCTTATAATGAACAATTATGCCAAGGCAATTGAATAAAAAAAAATAGGTTTTTAAAGTTTTTCCTTTCATTAACAAGCTTTAGACCGTTTTTTTCCCACAGTTTATTATCTGTAAAATATTTTTATCTGAAACAAAAACCAAGATTATATTTAATCAAAATTTTCTATAAAACCATTTTCTAAAGAGACATTAAAACTCAAACAATTGACATCAAAAATTCTTTGAAATTGAAAACAAACTATAAACTAATTAAAAAAAACATTGAATTGACAAATTAGTATTTTGTAAATTTAAAAACATGCTCCGTATAAATTATAAATTAAGTGCACCTAAACTTCAATCCAACTAGAAAGGTTACCAGACAGGGGTAACTAATACAATCACAAACAACTGTATCGAATTAAAATCTTTTCAAGTTGGGAAAATTCATGTTGTTTAAAATTTGGCTTCTCAGTTTTTATCAAAAAGCTCTTTTATCAGCAGCCCAAACTCCGGCGAGGCGATAGCAATGATTTTAAATTGACTGCTTGTTAAATTGTAATTGTTATGCTCTTGTTGTTGGTGTTGAACATAATTACGAATGGCACTGAATGGTGGTGACGTTAATGTCATGCCTGTAAGGTAGCTAACTACCAAATGATCGCTTATTATAGTTGAAAGATGTCGGATTGTTTATCCAACATAGATTAAATTACATCTATCACACTCAATTTTATATACCAGCGAGGATCTTAACACTTCGACTATTGTGTCCTCACATCTGAAGAACCTTTTAATGTTGAAGTTATTGGTGAAAACCACAATCATTTAATTTGTGGATAGTATGAATTGATTAGCTGTGTCAGGTTTTTTAGTACATGAAATGACTCGTTGCCAAAATATGGTAATTTGAAAACGAATGTCTGTTCTTCTAGTTTTACGCTAACGATTGTTTTTTCAGAGTATAAGTTGCTGAGGAATCGTTCAATTTTTTTGCTATAATAGATTCCATGAAACTATCAAAATTGTCGCTATTTTTGTTATTTCAACGTAAATGATGATGCAACCTTGTACGCTTTGTAGAAGAACGATAAAAATGAATTCAAATTCAAGGGCAGGCCCGTGATCGTAGGTTTTATGTACACTGCTGATGTTGTATATTCGTTATTCATTCTTGAAATCGTAATATCAAACAAAACATAAAACATAATCAGTATGATGCATCAAAACAGACAACTGAATTTTTAACGGCACTGATATTACAACAAGAAGAAGTTTTAGGAAAACCGAACATTTCAAAAGAAACAAGAAGTAAAGACTCAAACAAAAACAAAACATAAAAATATATACCAGAACATTATTAACCAATGCGATCCCATACTACAGAAATGCATTTAACTGCCTACCGAGAAATTATCCAGCACCTGGCTATCTTGTTTGCCCATCCTATCACTGGGCTATATCCTCAGCAATCACGATTTTAGAGATGTTGTTTGATTATGCTTGTGGACGTAAGACCAATGTTGACTATACACTCACTTTCAAAAATGGAGGTTAAGTAATAACGTCCTACATAGAGGCCGAGCTGCTAAGAAATGTGTGTTATGGTGTAATGCTAGAACCAGAACTTCTCTCAACACGAGATACATTACATCAAAGTCCTAACAGCGTATACAAAACCAGAATAGACGTCCCAGTTGTAGTCCAGTGGAGCCCCTACCAACGATCACTCCTAGATGCCCGCATCCTTCACTCCAAATGTATACAAAGAGAAAGAAGCATACAATAAAATAACATACAACGAACGTGTTCTGAGCAGCGAAACATGTACTTTCACACCCTTGGTATTACCCACACAATGTGTCATTTACAGAGAAGGCGAAGCTAACATAAGGGGCTAGCACAACTAATAGGTGCGAAAAGAAATGAAGCCTACTCTCATGTAATCATTTTTGTCAGAACCAGAATCAAATTTGCCCATTTAAGATGCATTCTGATTTCTGTAAGAGAAGTTAAAGGTAAACAAGAACTGAAGACTGATACTGTATCTAAAATATATTTTAGGCTCATAACAGAAGATGCTAACACTAAAATTATCTGAATGCCTGCACTAAATAGTTTGTTTTTTGTTGATCACCAACGAGATTTGATTTCCCAGGTTTTTGGTATTGTACTACCAGGCTGATATCTTGATTGTATAATTGTCATGCATTCTTGTTTTAAATATTTATTGTTTATAAACTAAAATTTCTTCTTTTTTAAAATATAAATAAATATGAGACACACCACTTCAGTTTTAAATATTTAATGTTTTATAAACTAATTTTTTTTCTTTTTCAATAAAGAAAGAAATATGATACACACCACTTCAATATTAACATTGGTATGTGAAGTGGAGCTGGTTAGGTTCAGTTTGACCTCATATACCAAAGCCCCAAGCATTTTATAAATTTGTTATCAGGGAACATATACACTCTTGAACAAAAAATTAGGTTATATAGTTAACATAAAATACCACTTTAGAAGAAAAACAAGCATTTGGATGAAATTACCAAAACCAGAATTGGAGATATGAGATAAAGAGCCTTGGAGTATTAACAATTTTTAATACTTTGATCAAGTAAACATTTTTTTAACAGTGAAACTAATTGGTCAACAATATGAACAAGCAGGTAATGTGGTAAGGAAGACATGCTCATGTCGTCCCAATTCATCAACAAAAACGATGACTTTAGGCTGAAACTGAGAGTTCTTCGCTACAGGAAAGACATTCTTACAAATTTGGCCAAACATTTTAAAACCGGAGACGGTAAGGCTCTCTCTCGAAGAACAACAGCTAGGAGATTGAAAGCAAACAGTGTATCATCAAGACAATGCGCAAAAAAAGCCTTTGCTATTACAACAGAATATCATGGATAGGAAGAGCTTTATTACTGAATACGGTACCTTTCCCTCGGAAACGTTTCAGCGATTTGTTTGGTCGGATGTGTCACGGTTTTCTCGTGTGAGTGATGCTCTTGAGCGATGCCTTCGAAGATCAAACGAGAAATTCAGGGTTGATTGTTTTCAAAGAAAGTTAAGCATGGACACGCAAGGATTATGGTTTGGGCGCGTTGTCATCGTTTCCCGTTGGAGAGTTAATTATGTGTGACGATAGCATCAACATCAAGGATTACGTCGGTATTTTATAGAAAAGCTTAAATCCGACTGTTTAAGATTTGTTTTATTCATGTTCCCGGGAAAATGTCTTGTTTCAGAACGATGTAATGTCCCAGTTCACGCTGCAAAATTAACCAAAAAGCGGTTGAGTGATAAATTTTTTCAGACAATGTTCTGACCTGAACAAAATCCTTGTTTTAACATGATCGAGAATTTGCGGAGCATACTTAAAAAAATGACTGGTATACAATTTACAAAAAAAAATCACCCTGGGAGGTAGTAAAAGAAGAGTGGGGAAATATCACTCCTCAATGTTCAATGTAAGAGGTTGACTGATAGCATGCCCAAACGAATAACCTTTTTAAAGAAGGCTCATGGAGGAGATATCCAGTATTAGTTAAATAAAAATTTTCTCATTAGAATTTTTCTAATTTATGTATTTGTAACTTTTTTCATAATTAATAACCAAAACTAGCCAGGCTCAATTGTTTTGCCCTGGAATGTATAAGCTTTAAGGAAAGCCATAACCCCTGGCGGAGAATGAGGAACGTTTGTTCGAAAACAATTTTCAATGTAGGGTACTGCCCCAAAGTTCGAACACATTTAGCCCTAGAATTGTATTTATTTACTTTCTAAATACAAATATTTGTTTATAGAACCAAAACTGGTCGTATTCAAAAATAAACAGTTAACAGTATTTTATGGTGCTATTTGCAATTAATTCTTACTATAAAGTCTAGTAGAAAAAATATTTCTGAAGATAATTTTGTGAACCACAATTTTCTTAAAAGTTCAAACAATTTTCATATGTTTGATGTATGCTCGAACAATTCTCATATGTTCGATGTATTTTTGAACAATTCTTAAACAACTTTCAAATGTTCCAACATGGCTTAAACTGCATTATAATATGCTTAAGGCATGTGCTTATGTTATATGCCAGGTTATGTTACTACATTATATATATAGATATTGAGAAATACTAGGTTTGTTTGAATGAAGAAAAACTTCAAAAATAGATACAAAGCCACTACTTTAACCTTATTGGTTCTTCTGGTGACGAGGACTATTCACTTCTCGATATCTAGGAGATTATGTCAGCATCAGATGTCTTTTCAGTACAATAGGAAGACGCGGGTCTTCTGTTCCTTATTTTAATACAATACTTACATAGAGATTCATTTTTTGTATGATGCAAGCGTTGCATTGCTTTCGGTGTTTGAACATGTATACATGTTCATAAAATGTTCGAACATATGTTCGAACTTGAGTAAAAACTGAAACTATTTTCTTAAAAATTCGAACACAAATTATTTGTTGTTTAAGGATTTCTTCCTAGAAAATGACTTCACCACAAGATACTTTATAGTGTGCTTGATACATAAAGATGGCACTGATATAGTTTAAAACAGTTTGTGATGCGAACAAATGTAAACTAAAAATTAAAATCTCAAGTAAACACGTCTGAGCAACACGTGTTTTAGTGAGCAGCATATATTTGCAAGTATAATCAAGTGTTTTTTATATTTAGCTGTATGGTGTTTATTTGTATTTATTGGTATTATTAGAGCTGAAACTACATATGCGTATTCCTTTATAAGGTCTACAGGTCCTACTGACTGTTTTATTTTTTTAAAAAAACTTGCGTTGCTCAAACTTCGTGAGTGTTCAAACTTTGGGGCAGTACCTCGATTAATACAACTTTTAGAATGTATTATTTTATAACTAAAAAACATGCATTATTTTGAATAAAGATTATTAGCTTTAAATGTGTAAAATATAATTTGTAGTAGTGTACGAATTATATAATTATTAATATACTGTATGTATTTATTTATTTTCTTTTTCTTTTAGAATATCATTCATTTTGATATTTTAAACTACTCATCAATAAATATAAAACAAAATACAAGTTTAGAACTGTAAATAAATGTTTATGGTAAAGTAATTAAAGATGACGTATCAACTAGTAAATAAGCTACAATAACAATATATATTATAATTACATACATCTGCCACACCTTGTTCATTTTCTTATATCCTACCTGCAACTTTATTTTACAAATTGTATGAAATGTACCAGGCCTTGCCTTTATCAAAATATACCACAGGTGCATTGTCATACATGTTTGCATTATTTCATTTTTCCAGTAGATATTTTCCTTTACCCATTACCATATGGATCGACAATAACACAAGTGAATCACGCCACATTAAATTAACATATAGCTTACCTCACTTGTGCTATTGTCGATCCATATGTTATCACCAATAACACACGTGAGGCAACCCACATTAAATTAACATATAGCTTACCTCACTTGTGCTATTGTCGATCCATATGTTATCACCAATAACACAAGTGAGGCAACCCACATTAAATTAACATATAGCTTACCTCACTTGTGCTATTGTTGATCAATATGTTATCACCAATAACACAAGTGAGGCAACCCACATTAAATTAACATATAGCTTACCTCACTGGTGCTATTGTGTATCAATATAATGGATGCTTAAACCTTTTAATGTATACAAAGACGAGTTGAAAGAATATAATTATTCTGAAATTATGTTTACTTTTCTTGTAATTATCGATGGTTTTCACTATTTTCTTGTGATTAATTATCTATGTTTTGTCTATCTTCTTGTGACTATCTATGTTTGTTCGCTATTTCCTGGCAGTTATTTATGTTTTTTGCTATTTTCTTGTGGTTATTTATGTTTTTTTCATGTGATTATCTGTTTTTTGTCGCTATTTTCTTGTGATTATTTTTGTTTTTCGGTATTGTCTTGTGATTGTCGATGTTGTTTACTGATGTTTTGTCATTATCTATGTTTTATCGCTACTGTCTTGTAGTTATATATAATTTTTCTTCTATTTTTTTTAATTATTTATGTTTGTTTGCTATTTTTTTGTGATTATTTATGTTTGTTTGGCTTTTTTCTTGTGGTTATTAATGTTGTTTACTATTTTCTTGTTACTATCTAGCTTTTTCGATATTATCTTTTGAGTATCTGCGTTTTTCATAATTTTTCCTGTGATTATCTATGTCGTTTTTGTATTTTCTTGAGAATAAAAAATACATTTTAGTTTTGGAAGGATACAACGGTAATGTTCATACACATGTTTTCCATCATATAGGTACACGCATACATATAGAATAGGTTGCTTTAGGTAGGTATTCCATTTTTTTTAAAAGTTTCAAACTATTGTTTTGTTATTTTGTCAAGTCAGACCTCACTTCTAATATAATAAATTATGCATTTTCGCAATTTTGTTTACTCATCTTAGAAGGTTCTTTGTTTTCTATATATCAAAGTATATAGACTTACATTGCTAGTTTGAAAACAAAAATGATTCAAATATAACTACTAAGAAATATATCCTAAATTTTGGTTCAATAAAATAAATTTAATGGAAAAAACAATTAAATATCTGAGCTTGACAGTGTAAAAGATATTCTGTTGAATGTTTTGATTTTGAAATGCTTCCAGGTTTGGCAAAAATAGTTTTTTTTCACAAAAAAGCTGTGAGGTTTATTTCATCAATACCTTAACAAAACATTTACAAGTTGAATTTGTTTGAGATAATCTTCATGAAAGAAATGTTTTCTAAATATTTAACAAATTTACTTTAATTGCGATGTTGAAAAAATACTTAAATATGTGAGCTGTAACTCAAAGTATTGTGACATGAATTTGCTAAACCAGATTACAACTTTTTACATACAATATAACTACATAACTTCATAACACCTGCAAATATTAACCAATCAAATATTTTTAAACAGAAAAATAAAAGAGCTTATTAATATGATAATAAAACGTGAGCATGCAGTGGTACGTGTCCATGAATGTGTTTGTGTATGCTTTTTTACCTCCTATTCCATACGTTCAGGTAAATTTGTAAAACATATGCCTTAATTAGAACTTAGGTTTTTTTTATTACAGTTTTCATAAGTTGTTTCCTCGACTCAAACCTTTCTTAAATCCACAGTGTGTCGATATGATTGAATCACAAAAAATTGATTGAATCAAAAAAAGTTAGTTCGAGAACACGTCTTTAGCCTCAAAATAAATGTTAAACAATCTGAGGTCTCATATAATTGTAGATAAATCCTTGGAAGTATTGTTTTGCAACGTAAACACAGTTCACCTTAAAATTTAACACAGTTCAAGTAATGAAAATTAAATCGAGAAATTGTTTCAAATATTATTTTTACTCCTCCTTTATGTGCAAATATGACAATATTTGGTGTGTTTTGCTCATTCGTTTGTTTATTTATGTTTATTGTGTGTGTTGGACAAGGTTTGAACATACAAGTTCAATTTGTGATGTCATTCACCTTCATATATTACATGGGAAGTCACTTGTATTGCTGCAACGAATATAGTTTGATCTGCACTGGAACATTCACGTTTATTTTAACCTTTTAACCCCAAAATAATTTTGTAACTAGGCAGAAAATAGGTTAAAGTTGGTATTGAAAACACTCTACTCAAAGAGTAGAATAAATGTTGGCACAGGTTCTATTCACAGCCGTAAGCGGCAACTATAGCATTGATACAATACAATTCAGTCGCGGTTGATTTTCTATCCAAACTGGATTTACTCCGAGCTATATTAGCGGTTCAATTGTAGGTTATTTACAGCTTATATAACGTTGCTGCACAGAATTGTGGTTTTATTGACGTTAAAATTAATCTTTGAAAAAATAATAAATAGAGCTGCACATTGTTTTTTTTTGTGTTGAGAACTCGTGTTAGTTTTCAACACATGCAGTATGGAAAAGTATTGGTAATTGGTGCACATGTTAGCGATTCGGTTAATTGAACATTTATCAACTTATATTGAATATACGTTTTCAAATGTGCTACATTCAAACTTAATACACTTAGGAATGGTTCAGTTTACTTTATTAAGTTCATTCAAAAGTTTCTAAGTTTCTAAGTTTCTAAGTGTCCAAGTTTCTCAGTTTAACATTCAATGGAAGAACATGAATACCTACAACCTCAGCCTGGTCATTCAATGTTATAATATTAACATTTAACTTATTATTATCGTGAGGAATATTGATTTAACTGAATTTAATTTAATTTAATGTAGTTAAATTTAATTTAATTATTGTTAATTAATTAATTAATTTCAATTAATTTAATTTAATTAAATGTAATGCAGTTGCCGCGACGAAAACTTGTTTAATTAAATTTAATGTAGTTACTGCGTGGAAGACTTATTTAATTAAATTTATTTAAATGTTATGTAGTTACCGTGAGAGAGATTTATTTAATTAAATTTAATTAAAATTGATGTAGTTACTGCGAGTAAAACTTATTTAGTTAGATTTAATGTAGTTATCGTGTAGAAGAGTTATTTATTTTGATCTATTTAAATGCAATGCAGTTACCACGAGGAAGATCTATTTAATTCAATTTAATTCAATTTGGTGTGGTAACTGCGAGTAAAACGTATTCAATTATATTTAATGTAGTTACGGTGTAGAAGACTTATTGAATTTAAATTGTTTGAATTTAATGTATTTACCGTGAGGAAGATTTGTTTAATTTCATTCAGTTTAATGTTATGTAGTTACAGCGATGGAAACTTATTTAGTTAGATTTAATGTAGTTACCGTGTGGAAGACTTATTTAATTTAATTTGCTTAAACTCAATGTAGTTACCATACGAAAGATTTAATTAATTTAATTTAAATAAATTTAACATAGTTACCGTGACGAAGACTTATTTAATTTATTGTAGTTACCGTGAGGAAGAATTATTTTATTTAATTTAATTTAATGTAATCTAGTTACCGTGAGGAAGCCTTACTTAATTTAATTTAATTTATTTAACATAGTTATTGTGAGGAAGAATTATTTAATTAAATTTAATATAGTTACCACAAGGAAGAATTAGTTCGTTTAATTTAATTTAATTAACCCAGTTCTATACAAAGTCGTAGTTTCCCCTTCACCTTGCTCTGCAATGGGCATCTTGCATGCTGTCTCTGTGACTTTGCATATCATTATCGAAAATAAAAAGGACCATGTGAAGTAATCTATAATAGTTTCTAATTGTTTTCAGTCATAATTATATGTGTTATGTTTAAATTAGATAAAAAGTATTTCATAAAAATGTATCCAACTATCTAACGTAGTATTACATATATAACTTGTTGTATAATTTGTACTTGAGCTATACTAGGTATGAGTTCAATTCTTTCAACAAGTTGTCATTGTTGAATAAACAAATTTTAATTATGCCAAAAAATAGTTGAGACAATTGAAATTAGAATGTCAGTATGGATTATGTTCAACCTCAGCTTGAGTTATAACACTAAAAAACCCATTTTTGACACTATACTCATCTAATTCTTAACCCAGCAAGTAGTTGCATCAATACCTGTCCACATCCCCTGGGAAATAATTTCTAGCGAAAAACAAACAATTATATAAGAACTATATTATTATTATCAACACACCTAATGATAATAATAAAAGTAAAAGAGAACAGTGTCGGTCTATTTAATCATTTGACGCACCTACAATTTAGCTCAAGAAATCTAGAGGCCTAGTTACAGTTACCGCTATGTAGAGTATTTCACTTTATTATTAATTAGTGTTATTATTTTATAGTTATTATTAGTATGTATCATTATTTTATAGTTATTATTGTTAGTATGTATCATTATTTTTATTATTATTGTTAATATGTATTATTTTTGTTAGTATTGTTTGTATTTGTTATTGTTTTATTATAGCATTATACCTAATGTTTACTATTTTTTAATTTATTATTATTATTTACATTGTCATCTTAATGTATAATCTCATAATTTAGATCCTCTTATTATTATTAATATTAGTAATTTAAAAAAAGTTGTATATTATTTAAATTACACCATTTTATAGGTAAGAGTTGACAAAATTTAAATTGTAAATAATTAAAGTTGATTTTTGATAAACAAATAAGTATAGCAAATATAAAAAAGTATTCGAACATAACCATTACTGTCCAAAACACAATCGTGCAAAAACTAACAAAAAACTCAAATATTTTTGTGCCGGTGTGAAATATAATTATATATATATCATTGTGCCGATGTGAAATATAATTATATATATATCGTTGTGCCGGTGTGAAATAGAGTTATATATATATCGTTGTGCCGGTGTGAAATATAATTATATATATATTGTTGTGCCGGTGTGAAATATAATTATAAATATATATATCGTTGTGTCGGTGTGAAATATAATTATATATATATATATATCGTTGTGCCGATATGAAATATAATTATATATATATATCGTTATGCCGGTGTGAAATATAATTATAAATATATCGTTGTGCCGGTGTGAAATATAATTTTATATATATTGATGTGCCGGTGTGAAATATAATTATATATATATCGTTGTGCCGCTGTGAAATATAATTATATATATATCGTTGTGCCGGTGTGAAATATAATTATATATATATAGTTGTGCCGGTGTGAAATATAATTATATATATATATATCTTTG
>JARUHE010311119.1:0-12036 GCA_031471125.1 Archaeomysis grebnitzkii | reverse complement strand
TATAAAATATATATAACATTTATATAAAATATATATAACATTTATATAAAATATATATAACATTTATATAAAATATATTGAACATTTATATAAAATATATATAGCATTTATATAAAATATATATAACATTTATATAAAATATATATAACATTTATATAAAATATATATAACATTTATATAAAATATACATAACATTTATATAAAATATATATAACATTTATATAAAATATATATAACATTTATATAAAATATATATAATATTTATATAAAATATATATAACATTTATATAAAATATATATAGCATTTATATAAAATATATATAACATTTATATGAAATATATATAACATTTATATAAAATATATATAACATTTATATAAAATACATATAACATTTATATAAAATATATATAACATTTATATAAAATATATATAACATTTATATAAATTAATTAATATAGAAAAATACGTATAACCTATATAAAATAAATTATCAATCAACAAATTGATAAGACTCTCAAAAAAGTTGTGCAAATAAAACTGATAAAAGCTTTCTTGAATGAGTTGGAGTTAATTGTTATTTAAAAAAAAAAGACGAAAAAAGAAAAAAAGAGAAAACTGAACACTTCATTTTCTCAAATTTGCTTCGTCATCAATTCTTTGATACTTGAATTGCAGGTCGGAAATAACCTTCCGATGGCCACCGAATTTATTTCATCTTCTCCAATTCGAGATAATTTTAGGTTCTGCAAAAAAAATTCTACATATTAACACTGCACTTGGATAACTGTTTGGTCGTATTGTATAAGTTAAATAACCCTTTGAGTTCTTTTGTATATGTTAAATAACCCTTTAATTTCTTTTTTATAATTTAAATAACCCTTTAAGTCCGTTTGTATATGTTAAATTACCCTTTAATTCATTTTATATAATTTAAATAAACCCCTGAGTCCTTTTGTATAAATTGAATAACCTTTAGTTCTTTTTGTATAATTTATATAACCCGTTAAGTCCTCTTTTATAAGATAAATAACCCTTTGAGTCGTCTTGTATAGATTAAATAACCCTTTGAATCCTTTTGTATAGATTAAATATCCCTTTGAGTCGTCTTGTATGAATTTATTAACCCTTTAAGTCGTTTTGTATAAGTTAAATAACCCGTTGATTCCTCTTGTATAATTTAAGACTACATTCAATGTATTTTTGCCATAAGACACATATTCAGTTGTTATTGAGTTAAAAAATAGTTTTGTTAGTTTACCAAAAGCTCAATTGAAAATTAAAGACCACCCATCATTTTCAAAATAGTCATTTTAAAAAAATGCAAAATTAAGTGTATTATATGGAAAACAGTTCAAAACAAAGTGTATTGTATGGAAAAAAGTGCAAAAAAGTGTATTGTATGGAAAAAAGTTCGAAACAAAGTGTATTGTATGGAAAAAAGTGCAAAACAAAGTGTATTGTATGAAAAAAAGTTCAAAACAAAGTGTATTGTATAGAAAAAAGTGCAAAGCAAAGTGTATTGTATGGAAAAAATTCCAAACAAAGTGTATTGTATGAAAAAAAGTGCAAAGCAAAGTGTATTGTATGGAAACAGTTCCAAACAAAGTGTATTGTATGGAAAAAGTTCCAAACAAAGTGTATTGTATGGAAAAAAGTGCAAAGCAAAGTTTATTGTATGGAAAAAGTTCCAAACAAAGTTTATTGTATGGACAAAAGTGCCAAACAAAGTGTATTGTATGGAAAAAAGTGCAAAGCAAAGTTTATTGTATGGAAACAGTTCCAAACAAAGTTTATTGTATGGACAAAAGTGCCAAACAAAGTGTATTGTATGGAAAAAAGTGCAAACAAAGTGTATTGTATGGAAAAAAGTGCAAACAAAGTGTATTGTACCGGACAAAAGCGAATACAAAACAATCGAAAGGTTAAAACAAAGGAAATTCATTACACGGTCATGCTGTTGATAGGATATTCGACGCAATCGATGTTGTCGATAACTTAACCTGTCGTTTAGAGACCATAAAAAGGCTTAGTCTGCCATGAACCTCCTCCCATGGATCTCCTGCCATGAACATCCTGCCATGAATCTCCTGCCATGAATCTCTTGCCATGAATCTCCTGCCATGAATCTCATGCCATGAATCTCCTGCCATGATATGGAACAAATGGGGTGGAAAACAATGGCGTTTTTTTCGTGGTTATTTATCTTGGTTTTAAGAAATTCATACACACGCTGTCGTGTCAAATCGTGCACGAGTTTCGAACGTTTAAGTACGATTATGTACGTTCGGTACGATGCGGTACACAAATTGTATAATATGTGGTACTTAAGTTGTATACTATGTGGTACCTAAGTTATATACTATGTGGTACAAGATTTGTATACTATGTGGTACTAGATTTATATGCTACGTATATGTATGAATATGTATGAATATGAATATGAATATTAATATGTATGTATGTGTATGAATATGGTTTCATACAAGAATTATATAAGGTTGCATTTGTATGAATTCAACATATTTATAAAACTACTATGTTCAACCTGATTCATATATACATTCTTTTCAATAATTTCAAGATTGCCTCATCAGCTATCGAAGAATATGGATATACAAGCAATGGATAGTCATAATAAAATAATACAATAATAATAATAATAATTATAGTAATACTAATAAAAATAATAATAATAATTATATTAATAATAATAATAATGATAATAATAATAATAGTAATAATAATAATAACAAAAATAATAATAATTATATAAATAATAATAATAACAAAAATAATAATAATTATATTAATAATAATAATTATATTAATAATAATAATAATAATAATAACAATAATTCTCAAGTTCATAATGACAGATGACATTCAATGTAGTTGTAACGTCATCAATAAGATCTTGAAAAATCTTACACTTTCTAACGACCGGGATGAAAATTAATGATTGTCAATAGGAAAGTTTTCTTTTATCTTCTATTGAAAAACTTTGCAAGGAATTTTTTTCATGGTGTTCAGATGATGATGAAATTTTAATGATTTACAATACCATTTCAAAAAATGTAATTACTTGAATAAAAATAAAAATTAAGCTACAGTCAAGTTAAAAGTCAGTTTTTTTACATTCTCTAGTATCAAATTGTTAATTTAATTTAGTTTAATTTAGATAATTTTGATTTTTTTTGCAAAATTAGTATTTATTTATTAAACATACCTTCCATAAGAGAGTTTATTCCATTAAATTCATGGTTAACCAAGATTTTTATTTGAAGGTTTTAAGAAAGTTTATTTGAAGCAAATGAAAGAGAAGTTTTAACATAATTCTCCACAATTGAGTTGTATCTTCTACCATAACATATAACATTTGAAAAAATATAAAATATAGAATTGTATTAAAAAAATAAAAAAATATGTAGTTTTTATGCGTAGCATTTACTCGTGCTTGTGTTTTTAGAGGTATGAGTGCATATATGAACTGATCTGCACGGGGTTTGATAATGTAATTTTAACATTGTAGTCTGAACGGTTTACATTAGCTGTAGCGAAAATATTAAATTTATGCAATTAAAAATTGAAAATCCATTTAGATATAAATTAACTTTTGTTGATGTAAAATTCGATTTCATCAACAATCTAAAACATGTTAAAGGGTCTTCTGTTTTATCTCTGTCTGTTCTACCTATATTGACGGTTTAGGTTAGACATAAAACTGAATAATATGTAGTTATGTTAAAAAATAAATTTAGAGAAAGGTGAATGAGTGTTATAAGGTTCATGTAATGTTTTTCTACTTTAGTTGTTTATTATTTTTTATTTGTTTTATGTTTTATATATTTTATTTGTTTATATTTTATTAATTTTATTTGATTTATATTTTATATATTTTATTTGTTTTATAGTTTTTATATTTTATTTGTTTTATGTTATATATATTTTATTTGTTTTATGTTATATATATTTTATGTCTTGTATATTTTATATTATTTGGTCATTTACATATTGTGTTTATTTTATATGTCATTACATTTTATTTATTTTGTATTGTTTGTTAATTTATATATTCTATTAATTTTTATTAAGTATTTATATTGAACATTTGTTTATTAGTATTACATTGCTAGTTTACATATTTATTTATTTTCCTTAAAACATTATTTATTTGTTAAAATTAAATATTTATTTGTTAATTTAAAATCATGTTAATAATAATTGTTTCTTATTTGTTTGTATATTTATTTATTTATCTGTTTATTTATATTTACTAAGTAATTACTTATAAGTTAATATTAATTATTTGTTTGTTAATATTGAATATTTATTTGTTAATATTGATTGTTTCCTTTGTCGTTTATCCAATTGTTTATTTCTATTAGCTAATTAAATATTTGTTAATGTTAAACATTTTATTGTTAACATAAATTATATCTTTATTTATATTTATATTTACTTATATTTATTAACTAATTACTTATTTGTTAATATTAAGTATTTATTTTTGAACACAAAATGTTTCTTTATTTTGTTTATATAATTATATATCTATTTATTAATTTTTATTAAATAATTATCAAGTTGTTAATAGTAAACAACTACAGTATTTATTTGTTTATATACAATATTAATATATTTATAAATAGATTTATATACAATATTAATATGTTTATACAAATACAAATACAAATACAAATAGATTTATATACAATATTAATATATTTATACAAATACAAATACAAATACAAATATAATATACAATATTAATATATTTATAAATAGATTTATTTAGTCATTTATTATTTATTTATTTATTCATTCACTTATTTATTAAACATAAAGTGACTTTCATAGCATGCTTCGTATCCCGTTTTTACATCTGATTTGACACCTTTTTTTTGTCGAACATCTTAGCTTACAAATTAGCTTTCTTATTTCATTGTTGTTTTGTTCACGAATTTTTGAACAGCTTCCAAAAAAGTATTTAAATGTCGGACAAAATATGTTGGAATGTGAAATAAAATGTCAAACATTTGTGGCTTTTGTGTCTAAATATAAAATAAATTCTATCAAATTAAATTTGTAAAAGAAATTCTATAAAATTAAGTTTCTAAAATGCAATTCCACAAAATTTATTTTATAAATATATTTAATAGAATTTGGATTTTATTTTTATTTTCTGGTATAGTTTTCAAGCTTAAAAAAGCTATGAACCAAAATACAATTATATTGTTCAATAAAATAATATTTTTATCTGACGAATTGTTTTTTAAAAATAATTATTTTTGTTTAGTTAAGTTCATCATCGTTAAAGTCAGCTTATAATATGTTTAGGTTGAAAAAATATTTAAAAGGATTGTTTTATGCAAAATTGTTCTTGAATATTGAAACAAATTGAACATTTTTATACATTGGAAGCTTCGTAAATGCATTTACAAGGTGTTACAAAAAAGCATTGTGCTGAAGTTTTATTTTAACTGCTAAAGAAGAATATAAAATGATATTATTCCAGAGCACAACAGTCATATCGATATGTAAGGCATCTAAAAATTACTCAAGCAATGGTTTTATGGAAAACATCCTACTCTCAAAGTAGAAAAATATGATTAGATGCTCCATTACAATATTAGCTTATTGCAACAATCTTATGTTATTTTTGGCAATTTCAACTTCTGCAACTTTATAGCTATCAACTTATTTAATAAACAACTGTACCATTTGTTCATGTAGTTTAAAGAGCGAACCCTTGACGGCTGAGGGTAGTAGTTCAAAATTTCCTTCACATTAATGCCCGAAAAGTCATAAACTATAGTATTCACCAGAGAGTGATTTATCATAGTTAATAAAAATCAACTAATGTTTTTTCATAAATCGATTTTTAATTGTTCCTACTTAAGAAAAGTTATTCTTCAGGAAACTTGAAGTTAGAACAAAGTTTATAAATATACAATTATTCAACATTATTAAGCTATGTTTGAAAAAACAGCTTCAATGATTGACACACGCACACACACATATAAATATATATATGTTTATATTATTAAACATAGTCAATTATTTTATGACTTTGCGGGTATTAATGTGAAGGAAATTTTTAACCTGCTGTCTTCAGCCGTCCAGGGTTCGCTCTTCAAACCACATGAACAATGAAGCCTTATCCAACTGTACCATCCAATACATATTACTTTTAGCAATAAAAAAAACAAAATCTTATTATTGTTATTATTGTTACTATTATATTACTTTTAACAATAAAAACAACAAATGTTTGTATTCATATTTTTTATAAATAAGAAAAATAAAGAACAATTTAATTTATAATCTAAAGATATGTGAAAACACTATAAGTATATACATACATGTTTTTTTGAGTCTAAATTATATATATGTATATATATATCAACATTTCGGCCTTCAAGTGTACCTTGCCTTCATGTGTACATTATATAAGACACTTGACGAGAACATAACTATACTTTTTATTAGAAATTGTAACTAAATTACATAGTAAACTAAATATATTATTTATTTTTATCTTTTAATTATATTATATAGACATATAATTGAATTTAAATTTTAAAAAGTTATATAATCATAAATATATAAATATATATGTGTACCGAAAATGGCTTCACCTGTACCAAGAAAAAATCTATATAATTTGGTAACAAAAGATAAATTAATTAAATTTAGATCATATTCTATTAGCAAATGGACGTATGTAGCTCATACATCTGTTTTTAAATGAATTTCTTTGTTAATTCAGCATACATTATTCAATGTTATTACCATTAGTGATCTCCTCTCCTCCACGGTTCCCTTTGGACGTCCTCGGCGACGTCTCCCTGTTGGCCTCGTTCTGATCCTCCTCTCTGCGATGAGCCTCAACTCCGGCGGAACTCGAGGGAACGTCTCGACGGTCTGTAAAAAAAGATGTTGGTGAGTTACTGAAGAGAGAAGGGTTTTCTCTCTCGAAATAATTTCTAGATTTTATTTTGCTTGAAGTTGATTTTGTCCTTTAAAAATAGGTAGGATGTTGTTGGTGATGGTTTTGCAATATCTAGTTCATATTGTTTTTTTAATCATGAAATTAAATACAAACATTGGAAACTTGATCTTTAATGTAAATATTTTTTAATATGGATTACATTAATTTGTATTCTGAAATAAACATTATTATTATTATTATTTAATGTTATATTTTCTAGCTGTTAATGCGATATGCTTGCATTAATCTAGATAAGCCGTACTGATTGCTAAACATTCATTTCCTCAATTAAATATTTTCATATTTTTGAAAACAATTTTAAAATAAAATGTTTTTTGAAATACATTATAATAACTTATTTATTTTTCACTTAAATTAAACGCTGTGATGCATTTTTTATTAGGAAATTGGTTATATTACTTACTAAACCTGCCGAATGTATCTATTGTCATCATTATTTAAGGACTGACAAAATCATAAATAAATATACTTACATGCGTAAAGAATTGTTGCTCAAATTATTTAATTTTTTTAATTTTGTATTAATTACTTAAATTTAATTTTAAAAGCTATTGAAATTGGTTGAATAAACTGTCACAAGGACTACAAAACATTAAAGTTAAACATAATGTTCTCAATGACTTATACGTCAATGCATACAATTAAAACCTAACCTACAGTTTTATAAACACCTTAAAATCCCAATCTTTACCATTGATTAACATTCTTTTATATAAACACGGAAAAATTGTATCTTTTATAATATAGCTTAAAATTTATATCTTATTGGAAATATTGTTAGATAATAATTGGCTGTTACTATTTGGGTAATTTTTTAATATGCTTGGAGTTTATCACTTGCATTAGTAGATTTGGTAATTTCAATGTTTACAGTGCACCGCATTAATTTAGGTCATACAAAACTGTATGACTTGCTGAAAATATTTTATCTAAGAAAGAAATTAACAAATACTTTCAAAATATAAATTATAAATAATAAAAATAACTCATAACTAAATATAGCATTTCTATTATTTGAATTATATGAGAAAAAAGAAACGAAAAGTCATTTAAATATTTGCACAAAAATAAAGAACTCATCAGCCATCTGCTTCTAGCTTGAGTCCAGCATCTGTTCAATCATTTGCATTGCGCTGCAAAGTCATAAAAACCTTAGAATTTTTAGTAACGTGCTTATCGCAAAATGAAAAAAGAAGTAATTGAAGTTATGATAACAAGAGAAAAAGTAAAATAACTTTAAGATTAATCTATTGATTAAAAAATTATATATAGATGATAAAAAATAAAAAGATGAAACAAGCAGACATCCAATGAGCAATAATAACAACGTAGACACGAAGAAACACCCAATCAGCAATCAGAAAACAGTGACATGAAGAAACATCCAATCAGCAATCAGAACACAATACCCTTAATCAACAATCATAACGGAGCATCTGTTATTTAAAGCAATTTGATGACATTGTTTGGTGATGTTACCATTGACCATTTATGGAATGTAATTACAAAGAAAGATCGAGTCCCCATGGAGGTAATTTATATACAATAATTATTTAATTGGAAAAATCAATACACCTGATAGAACCACTTAGATTATTCAATATTAATAGTTGGCAGTCATTCTATGCAGGATGCAGTAGCATGATATTTGTTACTGTAAACATTTGGTGGGATGTTTTATGTTAGTTAGTTACTCATGCTGTAACATATTCTTTGATTGATGCATGGGATGTCCGTATGTTAGTTAATATTGCTATAATGTAGAATTTCATGGTATATTCGTACATTAGTTCGTCATTCTGTAATATAGACTTGTATAGTGCATGGCGTAGACTTGCATGATGCATGAAATATCCGTAAGTTAGTCAGTAAGGCTTTAACGTTGATTTGCATGATGCATGGCATGTCCGTATGTTAGTTAATAATGCTGTAACGTAGAATTTCATGATATATTTGTACATTAGGTCATCATGCTGTAATACAGACTTGTATAGTGCATGGAATAGACTCGCATTTATATGGCATGTTCGTATGTTAGTTAGTCATACTGTAATATAGACTTGTACGATGCATGGCATATCCGTATGCTAGTCAGTAATGCTTTAACGTAGATTTACATGATGCATGACATGTCCACATGTTGGCAAGTAATGCTGTAGCGTATAGTTGTATATCCGTATTTAGTGTGTGTGTCATTTTTTTACACAAATGATTATGTACGTGATTCAGAATTGTATGATTAAACATTTAAAATTAGTTTCACTTCGATATTATTTTTGAGATCAACTTTTCTGTTACCCTTGATTAAAACTTATTTTATAGGATGGTTTAATGTAACGTTTCATTGAATTAGAAATGATATTCAGGTAAATACTTTAAAATCCTTTCTTTATATAATTTGTAATTATGAAATATAACTTATAAAAATAACATTGTAAATTGTAATAGTGAAATACAATTTATAAATATAAAACCATAGTTGGTAATTATGAAATTAATTTATAAATATAAACTTATGTGTACAAATGCAACACTTTTTGTCTTGATGAAGTTGTTCTACTTTAGAAAAATTTAAATCTTGTCTAAAATGACTTTGCATATTCTCACCGACGCACTTCGTCAAATTTAATGTCATTACAATATTTAATTTTCGTGAATGCAGATTTCTTTCTTGGACACTTTTTAAAAATAGGTTTTGTGAAAATATCATCTCTTATATCTTAAATTATCATTATGTTACCATAAAATTAAAATTACCTAATTTTAATATATTAATTAATTTTCCTAAAATTTGTAAGCTTAATGATTTTTTTTAAACTAGACATTACACAGCTAAATAAATTGTGTTTCTACACAAGCCAATCCTGTCAAGAACTAATGTTTTTCCTCTGCCAAACACTTTTATTCGAAAAATTATTTTATAAGTATTAAAATTATTAAAATTGTTGCGTAAAATTTTCAGCTGTTGCCCTGATTCATACATTGAAGCCATTGAATTCAAAACTAAATAAATGTAATTATTATTTTTAAACACATAGTTTCACGAGGATAAGTTTATTTTCAAACATAAACTTATCCTTGTGAAACTGTGTGTTTAATTTTAACAAAAACTAAAAGTTTGTTCGAACTAAATAAATGTACTTGAAGATGTTAAAAAAACGCAAAGAAAACAAATTTAACAAAAAAATACCATTGAGTAATATGGAAATACCATTTTTTAGTTGACATCATTAACTTGAAAAAAAAACTTTTACTAAACACACTTTAAATGTTTTTATTGAATATAATCTCTTTCAAGTTATCAATTTTTGATTTGAAAAAACAATTTTGAAAAGTTAAATGTGAAAGCACGGTTATATTATTTGCTTAGGCTTAATGACTTTCTTTTCACTTTTGCCAACAATGAACAAATACAAGTCTCGAAATTATTCTTCAGATAATCCTTTGAGCTCATGAAATGATTTTTCTAATTAGAGAACTGCAAATAACTCAATTATAAGCAAGCAATCAGACAGGATAGAAAGAAAAGGGAGGAGACACAAATCACTATTGTATGGGTCTGGCTAAAGGTTGGATGGATGGCGTTGTTAACAATTAAAAACAAATAAAAACAATCATTAAAGTTAAGCGATTGTGGGTGATTTAAGAATGTGGATAATCATTAATAAACTATACTAATTAAAATAACTAAAATTCTTATTATTTATGCGTTTATTATTGTTATCACTAAATTACAATGATTATAATAACTACAATAGCATATACAATATTTATAAAAGCCATAACTAAGGCTATATGACAATCAAAATATAAGTTATGGTAAAACTATGATAATTATTATATTAAACTAATTGTAAGAAAACTATTATTAAACTAATTAAATTAAATTAAATTAAATTAATTAACTAAATTAATTAAACTAAATTAAATTAAACTAATTATAAAGAACTATTATTAAACTAATTAAATTAAATTGTATTAAATTAATCAACTAAATTAATAAAATAAAATAAAATTAAATTACATCAATTATAAACAACTATTATTGAATATTTCAATGAACTGTTGTTAACATGAATTAATGCATACATTTTGTTGTCTATTTTTTAAACATTTCTAATAATTATCTATTTGTATTAATATTTTAAATTGTGTTTTATAATTAAAACTAATTAAAATGTTTAAAACATAACAAAATATAAATAAAAATATAATTATGAATGAAGAGAAAAAACTTTGCGATATCTCCCATTGTTACTGGCAAACTTTCTTCGTAATGTAGAAGCAGACCTTTTAGAAAATTCAAATACAAATAGTTTTTGTGAAGCAAATTCTAAGTATGTATAAAATATAAGCAAAAAACACATTCTAATATGCAATTTAATGTTTTTAATTGAATAAACACGAGATTAAGACTTGCGCATTTTTTCTTAAAGTCACAAAAATAATTAGATATAAAATTCTAAAAAAAACATTGACCAATAAAAATCTGTGCAATCTATCAAATTAAAATCATTTCACAGAGTGGTCAAAATGCAAAAAATATTTTCAATTTCTCTTTTCAGTAGAATTAAAACTTTTCAAACTTTCCGAAAAATCTGTTTGCTTACCTAAAAAGTACAAACTGGCTTAAATAAGTCTTAAAATTTAATTATATTTTCATTAATCATAAGTTTTCGTTATTTTACATTACACTCAATTAAGTTTAAATGCATTTTATTTATGATACATTTTCAATATATGAATGTGGGGGAAAATATTAATAACATATACTTGATGATTTGGTGATTGCGTTTTTCTGTATATAATATATCTAAGCAAATTAGTAAATAGAACCCATTTTGAAACTAATCCGGCATCAATTTAGTTAAATAGTTAGCGTGTTCTGCATACATTCGAATTTGAATTATATATTGTAATTTTAAAGTAACTTAAAATTAATGTTGTTTTCCAAATAAATTTATGATCTATCAATAGTAACAGCCACGTTAATCAGTACATTTAAGAACTAGTAAAATAATGT